>BRDA01061019.1:0-33565 GCA_036984385.1 Crenuchus spilurus | reverse complement strand
ATGTTGTGTTGAAGAGAACAGAGAACTGACAACCGAAACAGAACAGCAAGGCTAGAACGCAGATTCACAATTACATTAAAAAAGCACTGATAGCCAATCAATTTGATACATCAATAATCAATTAGGACAAAGGTAAGACTTACCTGTGCAGAGACATCAGCAGCAACAAAGGAGCAAAAAGAGAAAATGTCAGTTTATGAAGCTAAAGACCATTATTGCACATTCTCAGTGTTCAATATAGCACATCTGTGGGTAGCAGAGGAGATGTATGTACAAACAATGTTAGCAGATCTTTTAAATCCTAAACGTTGTGAGCTGGAACTGCTGCAGATTGAACATGTTTGTTTTTGATTGAAATTTGGTTAATCTGGAGCCCAAGTCAACACCTTAACCTCTTTGACATGTTCAACCTCAAACCATTCCTAAACATTTCTGTGGCATTGCAGAGCACATTATGATGCTGAAAGATGCAAACACTAGGCAGCAGTGTTGCCATAAAGTGATGTACCTTGCCTGCAACAATGTTTAGGTAGGTGATATGTGTCAAAATAACATCCATATGAACACCAGGGCCCAAAAGAACCCAGCAGAACATTGCCCAGGGCATCACACTTGGCTATGTTGGCTTGCATTCTTCCTATCTTGTTCTCAAATAACCCTGTCCACATGATAATAGAAAATGTGATTCATCAGAACCAGTGGCATGAAGTGGATAAAGCAGGGACCTCTTCTGCATAACTCACGAAACCCATACATGCTATAAATCACTGCAGGGAATTCAGAGTAACTACAGTCCTCTAACTGCAACTGAAGACAACTTTTCTTGCCACCACAAAAATACACAAATCATACAAGTTCAGGTGTTCAACACAAGCTCATCCATTTCATATGCATACAGCATGCCAGCTCAGCAAAATATGTAAGTAAATACAACACTCACCAGTCTATTTGACCTATTTAAAGATAAAGTCCATCATCCACTTTGTGACAGAATGTGTTGTATCCCACTAAGGGTTCTTCACAGCACAATGCATACATGAAGATGACTCTTGGTGTAATTTTGAAGGGATTCAATATAAATTTGTACCAAATAGCAGACAAACCCAGCAAAACAGCTTCAAAAGACCCGAGCTCGTTTCTCATCATTTGTCTTGTAGAAACTAGTTAAGAACCTACATATCTAACTTTTCCCTTTCTGGCTAAGATTAATAGAGGGAGTTGGTCAGCCTCGCTGAATTATTTAGTTTCTTGCTGAAGGGTTGTCTTGAAAAAGGCTTTTCCATTACATACACCACAGTATCTGTCACCGTTCAAAGTTAGCTGGCTTAGCTACCGTCTGCATACACAGTGACAGTTTTTTTTTTTTTAGGAAAAACTGCACAAGCACGTATTCCCTTGTCCATGAAGTTGAGAAAGGTCAGATATAAACCCGTTCCTGTCATCATTCCTCTGGTTTAGAGGAGGCTGTCTCTCAAGTTTTTTCTTTAAGTGGAACCCAACCCCCATTAGATTCTTTGAAATTCTGTGAATCATGTGACCTTCTTTGTGTTGAATGTGTTTTCTGTAAACTTCAACTCCCATAATCCCTCTGTCTGTCATGTGGCTTTCTGTCATGTGATCCCTATATAAGCTGCAGTGTGAGTTTTGTTGTGATTGTATGTAATCTAAGCCATTTCCTGGGATTCTAGTCATATTGTCCTATTTTGTCTTTTCTTGTTCCTAGTAAGTCCTAGTTCTTGGTTTATTGTTATTTCTTGTGAAGTGTTTAGGAGTATGACCTTGGACTGTTTCTGACTATTCTGTGGATCAACTTTACACCCTCTTTGCATCTTTTCATCTTGGATTATCCTAATAAACCTTTTGTGACCATAACCTGCAGTCATCTTCTGGATGCCTTGGTAGTTGTGTCAGTCCCCCCTACTCAATATCATACACTTGATTGGTTTGATTTTCTGTCATTTTGCTAATAGGCTGATATTACAGAACCCTTCAGAATATCAGCAGAAGGGTAAACAGTCATGTAATGTACGTGAGAAGTTTTGATTCTCAAACAGATCCTATATTAGCAGGAATATAGAAATATCATATTTTAAATAGTGTTTTGGATTTTATTTCATTTAAGGAATATATGATTCTATATTTATTTCTCTGAATAGAAAAGAACAACTTCTTCCTTCTGTTTCCTTTTTCTTCCTTCTGCTTGAGAAACCATGCCACTAGGATGCTTCCATAAAGTATTTGTAATTGAAACCATTGATATCTGAAACAATATTTCCCATGAGAAATAATGTAAATCCAATTAATCTGTTCCAGACACTCCAAAATACCAACAAAAATACATTTTATATGGAATAACTAAAGTGTTATATACAGAACACAATGATAAATTAATAGAAAATATTAATGGAATGAATAAATGAACGTTTAACATCACTCTTACAGGTTTACGCTCTGTTATAGTGTGTGCCAGTGTGGTACAGCCAACAGCCTTTGTTTTGTACATCCATTCTTGGGGTTATCGGCTGCTATTTGTTTTCGCACCCATTTGAAGGCAGTAGCACTGCACACCATTGCTTTGCTGTGACGTGTTTTGGCTTGTTTTGACCGTTATCAATGAGAAACATTGAGAAACAAAGCCAGAGAAACAACAAGAAACAAAGCCAGAATGAATGCTGAACGCGTGGGTGGATGCTTTGTTTTTGCAAAATTGGCGGCGAGTCACATGGTCATATATATACATACATATGGATTCTTGCATGTGCAGAATCAATTTATGCCTGGTGCTTTGTTGGTTTGTGTAGCTTCTTATTTTCTCTTTAATGAGGTGCTTTGTTGTCTCATCCATACCTCACCCAAAAAACAAACAACAACAAAAAAAACATTACAATGCCAATTTACACAACAACAAGCTGCAATTACACAGCAAGCAGTGAAAAAGCATCACTCTCAGTGATAGAAGTAGGCTTGCTTAAGGAAAAGAATACATTTAATAGTTATGTAAGGTTTGCCAACAGGTGTTTATGAGTGCTTAAAAAAAGCTAAAAAGCAATTTGTCTACTGTACTGCTTCTGGCTTTCAGGCTAAACTGACTAGATAATGCCTCAAAGAGGTCAAGTCTTTCAAAGACAGACATGAAAGAGAGTGTGTGCACAGGTAATTGTTTCCCAGAGTGCTTTTATTATGTGCCAAAGCAATGAGACAACTGCGTAAGTACAGTTTTATGAAAAGTTATTAAAAAAAGATGACAAAAGAGAGTGAATGAGGGGGCAGTGCTAGTCAGCAATGTATCATTTGCACATATTCACTTCAATATTCACTTCTTTAATACACACTTAGCTCTGTCTTGAGAGTACTTCAGGGATATTAAGTTTTCAGGAATACGTCCAGTAGTGATATAACCACACATCATATAGCTAACTAATCCAAAGAGACTTTTATTATTTATTATTTTATTAGAGAGTATTATTTCTGTGAGTAAAAGGCTAAACGTGTTTAATGGGAAGTTTTTCTCAATTTATAATTTCTAAACAAATATAGGGTCATTTCTTGGGACCTCAGTTTTTATATATCAACCGCTTCTTTTTATTTATTTTTTACTAATTAAAATAAGCCTCCCCTCAACTCCAGCATCCACATATTTAATACCTGCACCTCAGTTAATGCAGACAAATGTTCATCATGTTGACTTTTTCAACGTTTTTGTTTATGAACATTTTGTGAGGCTGAAGTGGATGGTTGTTTTCAATGCCCATTAATGCCTGAATCATACAAATGTATTCATCCACTGTGTCAGGTCACAGAGTCATGCACTTTTTGTGTTGTTATACCAGCTGATATGAGTGGTGGGAAAACAATACAAAAGGAATCAATTCTTTGACTGCATGTTGTGCAAGAGGCTGTGTTGACTCTTAGCCATCCATGACTGAAATGCTAGGAGTTGACTGCTTTGTCCAACAAACACTGGTAAACTCAGGCTCTCTTTATGATTTGCACCATTTTAAATTGATTATCATATGAAACATATTTTGATTATTATGTGATAATCAAACATAAAAAAACTTAAATTAAATCTGCAAATAATTATGCAAAACATGATAACATTTTTAGATGACCTCAAAAGTAAACAAGATAAATTCCTCTTTATCACTTAGAGCTAAATGCATGAGACAAACAACAAGGTCAAACATTTTCTGATTAGTTAATCTTTATCCAAAAACATCTAAAAAGTGGCAATATATCTAGTGCTTAGTTATGTCAATTAAACAATCAATCAGTTATTATATAAGTATGTAACCAATTACAGTGCCATATATCTGTCACATGCTACATACACAAGCACCTGACTGAGCTGATAGCCATGGAGACTAAACAGTGTTGTCTTGAACATTTAATTCATTAATGCCTTCTTTGGTACATTAGGCTCTGGGCTGCAGCCAATGACAACATCTATCACACACACAGACACACACACACATACACACAAACACATCTTATAATCAATCCAGATAATTCTTCCTTATCATTTGCAATTGACACATTACTGCAATCAGAGGACACTATCATGTATTCATCTTTATTTCTGCGATTGGTGCTCTGGAGCAAAGAGCATCAGATGATCAATTAGGGAACTTTTCAGTTGGAGGGCTTAATTACTTCTTGTGTTCCCACAGCCATCTGGCAGCGCTTTAAGCTTCCCTGCTCCTCTGACACAAACTGATTGATGCCCGACATGATGGAGATTCCCCGTCACCAGCTTTTTCCCCCTACAACGCACCACCACTTTGCTCTGAGGACATCAGGGGAAGCAATTGCCTGAATGTAATTTTCCCCCTCTGTCTCTTTACCCTGAGAGTGCACTGAAAGTGTTCTTCTGGATTGAATTCGTCTGGAGAGATCAGCATTGTAGAAGCTCTAACCTTGTCAGCCAGGCATTGAGGTGGCTGGTTATTAATGTTGCTTAAAACTTTCCTGAATCTGCTAATTAAATTCAACAATTAAGGATGGGTTTCAGTTTCACAAAAATAACAGAATTTCTTACAACTGTTAAAGTTTTCTTGAAATAAAGGGCACATGGTACATCCAAATTGTGTTAAAATAATTTTAAAAAATCAAAAAATCTGTCAAGCTTTCGACATAATATTCAACAAAGACGAAGACTAGCAGACTAGCACAAGCCTCCTCTGATGCATGTGAAGACAAGCTCCACCTTTTTTCCCTGAATTGTTGCTGATAAATCACCGCCAGGTAGCCAATGTGCTCAGATGAAAGCCCAGGTTCTAATGTATTGCCTGGCAGACACCTGAGCCAGCCAACATTACTTAGTAGTGTTGGGAAGAGAGTGCCATCTTACCTGCCCAGAGAGAGCACAACCAATTTTGCTGTCTCAGGCCATGGCTGCTGATACCAAGCAGCATAATCGAGATTCAAACTCAATCCTCATATCAAAGTGACAGTGCCTTAGTCAGTTGAGCCACTTGGGTCCCCTGTTTGAAATTGAAATAGCAACTACCTCAACTGAGGTTTTGATATGACAACTGAATGGATCTTGAAGGATGATCACTATGGAAACTCTAAGCTAAGTGTCAAAGCAGCTTGTTGTTAAAGTTTATCAAAATCTACATCTGGCAAGGCTCAGAGTTAAAATTCAACAAAGAATGAAATAATGTAAATCGACTGCCATAACAAAATCTTGTAGTTCTTAAACTGTAACTTTAGAGAAGATGGGAAATGTGTTCTTATTGTTAAATGTACCAATGTAATGAGATTTTATTCCAAGTAATTTTGGACCATTTCTATTGGTTCAATTGTTATGAAATGCAAAGGGAAGCTGGTATTACAAAAGAGCATAAGAAAAAAAGTCTTGATATCACAATATATGAGAAAAATGTGCTTAAATATATATAAAAGGCATTTATTTAAATGTAATTTTCTAGTTCTGTGATTTTATTCTGACAATGCACCGAATAGCTTCTTGTGGACTGAATTAATCTCAAGGGATCAGCATTGTTGAAACCTTAAGCCCGTCAGCCAGACATCAAGGTGAATAGTTAGTAATGGTTCTCAAAACCTCCTGCATCTGGCAAGGTTTGGAATGAGCTGGATGAAAAGATGTGTGTTATAAAATGTATTTAGATTGCAATACAAGCTGCAGAGGTTTGAGGACAGGCACTAAGGAGCAGTGTTGCTGCATTCTCTGAAGTGATGGAGCTCCATCCTTTGGGGTAAGTTGGAGTGGAGTTAACCAGCATCAGTACCTGACCTCACTGATGAGCTTGTGGCTGAATGCAATCAAATACTCACTGTATTGTTCTACCTTTGAATGTAAAGTCCTCCCAGAAGAGTAAAGGCTGTCACTGCTGCATAGGGGAACAAGCTCTCTAGTAATACGCTTAATGATGAAGAAGAATCCCTGGAGGAGGTGCATATAAATTTTTGGGAGTATAGTATAAACACAGCATTGTGTCACACTCATAATGTAGAGTCTTTTTTTAATTGAAAAGTGATAGACTGTGTTCTAACAACAGTGTTTTACTAAACTCTCACTAACTTGGACAAGCTAATATTGGGTAGGATAGTTGTGCCATAGGGCATAGATGATATCTTCTCATTTATTGTCAATGCACTGCCCAACTGTCAGAGTGTTATAAATCAACTTAATGGTGAGGAATAAACCAAGACACTTTTCCACATGGTCTTAGTGACATTTCTGGGAAATGTTTCGGCAGGTTCCTGCCATGACCTATTATACAAAAGGTTTTCAACAGACTACACTTTCAAAACATGGTGGCATCAAAATCAGGCCATCAAAATATGGAGTTTCAGAAAAGTGGTGGGGACATGTCCCCAGCGTCCCCAGCATAAATTATGCCTTTGGGTTCAGTAAACAGTTCTAAAGCTTTAGCTTCATGCCATCTCAGACTGCTGTAAACCCATGGGCCTTGCCTTTTTTGCCCTTGGATTTTTGAGCTGATGCAAATAGAGAGAGAGAGAGAGAGAGAGAGAGAGAGAGAGCCTGCCAAAGCTGCGTCAGCAGCCTCAGCATCACACTGCAGTATGACCAGACATTTTGCTCCAAAAGGTCAATCAGATCAGCTGTCATAGTCTCAAATGGCCCTTCACCACTACCGAGGGCTACTATGAGATCAACTCAAAGTGGCCGCCATTCTAATTAAAAGCACAGGCAGCTGCTTCTTAGAATTTAATGATGGATTATCACTTCTTATGTTTGTGCCACATGATTAAAAATAGTGAAAAGATCAAATTAGGCTTGCAGAATTAACCCCCTTCAAAAATGCAGTTATAGAAAACAACAGGCAATGCAAGCTACTGGCATTGTAATATGAATAATTTATTTCACTGAATAAATAGATCACTGAAGCAAGCTGGGAAATTGAGTGAGAAGGGCAGATACACTTTCAGTTCATACCACATTTGTGTTTGCAAATAGAAGAGGACATACTTAATTATGATTTTAATCTGACTAAAGTTATTGTGAGTCTTCAAGGAACGAAAAAAGCATACTTTTTTGCCAAGTTTGTGTAATTTGCCATTGAAACAATTTTGAAACAAAGTTGACTTAAATTTGTTGACTCAATATACAGGGTCTCTCAAAAGTAAGTAAATAACCATATAAATTGAAAACAGTTTGGCAGTGATCGAGGCACAAATTGTGGGGGAAGGAGAAAGCCTATCTGACCATGTCACCACTTTGGTGGCAGTCTTTTATGCTAACTTAATATATTCAACTTCAGTTTTACAAATTCTAAAGTAGATGTGTGACACAACAAACTGGTAAAAAATGTAAATAGATAAAACCAGTGGTGCCAACATAACTTTATTCATTCTCATGTTAAAACAGTGACTTTATATGAAACCAGACCTTAGGGGTTACATAATGTGTTGGGGAATGGATTTGTGATGGGGAAATTACACTTAACACCTTGAAGTCTGATGTAGTCTGACATGCCTTGACATTTTTTTACAATTTACTCCAATCTAAAAATATTTTTTACAAAGTGTTACACAGGCTTTTGTTCAGCACAAACTCAGCAACAACAGTGTCAAAACAGTAAGAGTATCATAAATATATATTGTGATTAAATATGCTCTAAACTTTCCAAAAACCTATTTTCAGATGTGCTGATAAATTATGAAAAAACACTAAACATTTCTAGCCAAGACTTTTGAGCTCAGTTCTGAGTAATCAGAGGTGTTTTGTCTACACACTTGTCATTGCAGTTTTTAGAATTTGTATGTCGTGTTATTTCTAAAGCTTAACAAATGTGAGGTGACACTGTCTTTTCCTCAGTCACTAACCCTATATTGAATATTTATGAGATTAGTGTGAGGAGAGAGGTGAGAGGTATTTCGTTCAGGATCACCTAAGGTGAGAGCTTTTTGATAAATCAACATTGCACAGATGCTAGGCCGCTGGAACCAACCAATGGAATGTTTGGAATTACCATCATTATCATATGAATGACACAGCGCATTTTTTGGCGGGAAAGTATGTGCAGCTGTCTGACTCACTCTCACAGACTTATCTCTGCTTATTAAAGCTCCTCTCACAAGAATCTAAAAATATATATTTTGATTCAAGCTACATATATTGGAAAAGTAGACACTTTAAGGTTTACAATGTATGTTTAGTTTTGTTTAAAGGATAAAATCTTGGAGTTATATTAGTGTTTATGCATCGTCTGCATTCAAGATAGCGACCATGTTTATGATGACTTTTTCACCACAGCTTGTGTCAAAAATTCTATCAATATTGCAAAACTATTTTATATGTCTGTTTCCTTACTTTTGAAACACCCAGTACATAAAATATACATGTAATTAATCAGCCATGTAATTAAATATATAGTTACATATGAATGGTATTGCACAGTGAAAGCAAATATTCTCAAATTCTACATGTTACATGAGGAGTCCTATTGCACTTGAGTTTCTGCTGATTTTACAATGTGTCACAAAACTCCTGCTGATACTCCTCAGAGAGAGAGCTAAAGACAGATGCTTTAAGTGTTGGAGGATTCCTTTTCCTGTACCATAAATCTTTCTGCCATTCTCCCAACAGCAGATCTTGTTTGAGTGCCAGTTCCAGTGATTGTGATGGAGACAATCATTGCTCATCACATATAAATGTGACCTTTACAGATGCTATCTGAAACAATCCTGTATTCTTAAGCATCTACTGCATCTCTTGCATGTATATGAATATAGTATTTATAGTTCCAATCCTGCAGAAACATGCTTATTTTAATTAGACCAAAAAAGTAGAACAAAAATGTAATGTAAGAAGGACAAACTGGTCAATTTGCCTTTGCCTTTAATATCACAAGTAGAAGTAAAATTACACATGTAGGAGTACAAAAGTAGCAGATCAAAAACCAGATTAAGAAATAACTTCAAGAACTGTAGTGGAACTTCTTAGAATATCCAGCATCTTTCAGTGCAGGATTTGAAGTTCCTATGGCACTATCGATCTCTCTATTTTTGGATCCTTTTGGTCTAAAATCAAACACTAAAGGTCCAATGTCAGAAGGGAGACTGCTCACAAGGCAGTACAAATGTTAAATCAACACAACAAACCCAAAACAACAAAGCCAAAGGAAATCAGGGACAAAATGTTAACAACTAAAATGGAACTAAGGTGACATTAGATAACATTTCTCATTAACATACATGATTAGAAGTGAAAGTATTTAAAAATCCAGAAGAACCTTGGTTTTTGTCATTAATCTGTTCCAAAGTGCTGATAATAACTGAAATTAATGATAACTGAAGCCATATTTCCTATAAGAAATGATGTAAATCCAATTAATTTGTTCCAGACACTCATAAATATTAACAAAAATACATGTGTTAATGTAAACACACCCGTTTTCAGGTGGTAGTGCTGCCTGCCGTCACTTTTTAGTTTTAGTGTTTTAGTTTGTTTTGTGTGTTACCAATGAGAAACAAAGACAGAGAAACAATGAGAAACAAAGTCAGATAAACAATGAGAAACAAAGTTAGAGAAACAACAAGAAACAAAGCCAGAGAAACAATAAGAAACAAAGCCAGAGAAACAACGAGAAACAAAGCCAGAGAAACAATAAGAAACAAATTCAGAGAAGCAACAAGAAACAAAGCCAGAGAAACAATGATAAACAAAGTCAAAGAAACAATGAGAAACAATGAGAAACAAAGCCAGAGAAACAACGAGAAACAAAGCCAGAGTAACGAGAAACAAAGCCAGAGAAACAATTAGAAACAAAGCAAAAGAAACAATGAGAAACAAAGTCAAAGACAGAATGAGAAACAAAGCCAGAAAACAATAAGAAACAAAGCCAGAGAAACAACAAAAAACAAAGCCAGAGAAACAATGAGAAGCAAAGCCAGAGAAACAATGAGAAACAAAGCCAGAGAAATGAGGAGAAACAAAGTCAGAGAAACAACAAGAAACAAAGTCAGAGAAACAATGAGAAGCAAAGCCAGAGAAACAACGAGAAACAAAGTGAGAGAAACAACAAGAAACAAAGCCAGAGAAACAAGAAACAAAGCCAGAGAAACAATGAGAAACAAACCAGAGAAACAACAAGAAACAAAGCCAGAGAAACAATGAGAAGCAAAGCCAGAGAAACAATGAGAAACAAAGTCAGAGAAACAACGAGAAACAAAGCCAGAGAAACAATGAGAAACAAAGCCAGAGAAACAACAAGAAACAAAGTCAGAGAAACAATGACAAACAAAACCAGAGAAACAACAAGAAACAAAGTCACAGAAACAATGAGAAACAAAGTCAGAGTAACAATGAGAAACAAAGCCAGAGAAACAAGAAACAAAGCCAGAGAAACAACAAGAAACAAAGCCAGAGAAACAAACAAGAAACAAAGCCAGAGAAAACAATGAGAAACAATGCCAGAGAAACAGAGAGAAACAAAGTCAGAGGCACAACAATAAACAAAGCCGGAGAAACAGCAAGAAAGAAAGCCAGAGAAACAATGTGAAACAAAATCAGAGAAACAGCGAGAAACAAAGTCAGAGAAGCAACAATAAACAAAGCCGGAGAAACAGCGAGAAAGAAAGCCAGAATGATTGATGAATGCATGGGTGAGTGCTTTGCATTTGTGAAATTAGAGGCAAGTCACTTAGGCACACTGATGAAAACTGGGACAAAATTTCCTCAAAAAAAGTCAAAGATAACTGAATTGTACTATCACTAATTGTACTATAACTACAATTACAAATGATAACCAAGGTTCCACTGTACTAATTTTACTAAATCAGCACTGGAACAACTCTGGCCCAGAGTAGTGCATAAGTATAAAGTAATGAAAAACAATAACTATAAACCTAAAGCTGAGATTACAGTATTAAGGTAGTTGGAAGACACCAAACTGGACATTGCATTAAAATTGAGTTATCAAGGCAGCGGCAGCATACCACAAAGCCTAGAACACTTTTTTAATGCCTAGAAGGCAGGAAACTGGATGAGGGCAGTTCCACCAATATGTAACTTCTAACTTGTTTGGACTGTAAATAAATAAGAAGGGATGTTCAATAAATTGGTGGATAATATATTAACTGATAGTTGGAAAAAACTGTTATATCAGTGACCTAATATTGAAATCACAGCTGATAATATCATCACATAATTGGGAATTGGGGATATTCTTTCTTCTCATCTCCACAGTGTCATCTGCTGCACCACAACTCACTATAATGGCTGCCATCATCGAACATTAATTGCATTATGTAATTTCCATTAAAATATCTTGTTTATATTTTCTGTATAATATCAGTTTCAGTCACCATCAATTATTGTCATGAACCTGAAAATTCCCCATTGGTGCATTTCTAAAAGTAATTAAAATAAAGTTCTGAAAAACATTAGCAAAAGCTGTGTACTTATGGGCAGAACACAGATTTTTTTCTGTAATGCATAATATATGAAAGTAAACTTGATTAAAAAATGATTCAGGGTAACTAACAGTCCTCATTAAATAATCAAGACTGCCAATGATGTCTTCTGATCATTTTCCATTTGGCAGAAACAAATGCATTATCACCAGGAGGACAATTGCACGGCTGCATTCCACCATCGCCTGTATACCATCACAGCAGTGAGACAGAACAATGCTTCATTTCTATGCCAACATGTAACCTCAGAAAAAGACTCCAGATTAATTTGATTATCATTCATCTGAGCATGAAAAAAACACCACAAACTTACTTCACTAAAGTCAACTTTCAAATGTTTCTGTGGATTACTCAGCTTATGTTTCTCACCTTATTTTCACATTCTGTTTGACATTTGCACATTTAATTTGATCAGTGGACCCTACGTGAACGAAAGAGAGAGAGAGAGAGAGAGAGAGAAAGAGGAAAAACATGTCTTAGCAATAAACAGAAAATCTACAGACTTTCTGGGAAAGAAACTTGAGTTTTTCAAATGATTCATTTAGTACAGCTTGTGTTTACAGACCATCATGTATGTGGAAATTAATTAGGGAACCAAATGACGGGAAAACAAGTACTTTGAAGATTCCGTTTGGATAAAAAAAAATCCTTACATTGAACATTCTTCACAAACATAAATAAGCATGTAAACAGAAACTCAGCGCTAAAGACTGACCTGAAATCTGGGCGGAATTGATTAGTTTTTTTAACTGACAGACTCTTGCTTCACTCTAAATATTAACAAGATGCTGTGCACATGTTTCTCAGTTAAAAAGAAGATTCATCAGCCTGATATCACTGCTAAGCCCCTAAACAACCCCAAGTTTTAAATTACTTGGAATATTTATTGATTTATTGAGTCTTGAAAAACAAATTTAGTGGATAGTACTCTACAAATTTTAACTGTAAATTAACAATATAATATTGGCAGCTGACACGCCAGCGTTCCATACATATATCCATTATCTTCCACTGAATCCTGACCAGGGTTGTGATGAGTCTCCTACCCCTTCACCAGGCAGAGGAGACACCATCATTTAAGAGTTATTTACAGTACATATACTGTTATTTATTTTAACAGTGTTTTACATTATATTGAATTACAGTATACAAGAGTACAATAACTGTTTTTTTAGGTAATTTTACAGCATATGCCATTATTTTACAGTGTTTCTATTGTAATTCAACTGTAATTTAATATACTGTATATATATATATATATATATTTATATATATATATATATATATATATATATATATATATATATATATATATATATGATTGGATTATTCCAGTAATCATTCTGCCTGTTTGGCTTCTTCTTCAGATGCCTAAGAATTCTTAATGTTTCGATCAGCTTTTGTACTGTAATTATTCTTTAACAGTATAGCTTGCAAAAGAAACAGAATGTGAATAAGATCAAAATACACAGCTATATCAGTTCTTTAGATAATCAATCATCAAATGTATGGTAACTACACAAAATCCATTTTACACATCCCCAAATAACCCAAACTAAAGTCTACTTACACTTAAACAACACAATCAACAATAAAAAAACACTGAAACGGAGGGACACGTGTGCTCCCATGAGCCTTTGCAAAGCTTTATTTGGATGAACTCCTGACCTGCTCATGGGAATGCCCCGTCCCTCCAAGGCCGACACCACAATATGGCTAAAGTTAATTTAAAGTCTTTCTTTAATTCTACAGCTGTTAATCAATCCAAAATTCCATTCACAGCTAAAAACAACTGTGCATTTCATCAAGGCAGCTGACCTTGTTAATGACCAGAGCATGCAAGTATAATCCTGAGGATGTTTGTCAAAATGGGCATCTGACCATTTGTGGGGCTGAACATGTCTTTTGTGTTTTGTTATTACTGGAACTCTCTAAAGCTGCTTTGTGACAACATCACCTTGTAAAAGCACTACATAAACAAATTTGACCTGACTTGACCTGTGCAAAAATTTTGTGCACCCCTGGTTAAATTAATGTTTAATGCAAGTCGGAGATGACTCAGTGCTTAGTCAGTCATATAGTGTGAACTCCTGAAAGATGCTCGCTGAGCCATTGGAGATTGATCGCTGACCAGTCGGATGACTCTATCAACAGCAGTAACTACCTAGAACAAATGCGATCACGTAGAGAGAGAACAACGTGTCCGTTGGTGCAATCTCTCTGTTATTGTGACTGCACTTGAGAAATAATGTGATTGATTATATCTATGATCAATGCAATGTACAGATGAAATGATGCTGGTGACAGTATGTATGTAATATAACCATAACTGTAGTCACATTATACTTTCCATGTTATAAATCCTTCCTCACCTCCTTTTTTTATAACAATAATGTTGAATATGGTTTTACAAAATTTTATCCACCTCACTCTAGAAAACTACTTTTTAAGCACTACACTCATTTATTTTCATGTCCTCTGTAGTAAGAAACTTTCGACATGGCCTGAGTGATCTGGATGAATGAATTAACTGCACATTTAGTGATCTCTGCAGACCTGGTAGGCTGGAGACTACTAACATCAATCTATTACATTATTCATTGATATAACTGCTCCAACTGACTGGCTTACTAATAATAACTCCAAGAATGACCTGAGACGATCCTGACTGCAACTAGCTGTTCTATTAAAGCCTAAGCACCAGCTAATGGACTATTTGAAGATTTCATATCGTTTTTGCTGCGATTTGGACTATAATTTAAAATGGAAAACATGTTTATTTGGTTGTAAAATGGAAAGAAATGGTCAAAAATGGATGGAAAAGCCGAAAGTCATGTAACATCACAAGTAGTGAAAACTGCTCTGACGACACCATGCTGATAATGTCTGGGTTATTGAAAGTGCCAGTGCCTGTTCTTTAATGAAAATTATGAATCATCAGTGATTATGACAGACCTTAAAAACACAATAAAACACAACACAGCCTTTAGATTTGTTTTAATTCTGCTGGAAAGCCCAGGAGATCATTTCATTCACCATATTTTTATGGTATAGTATGAGACATCAGGAAATTTGGGAAATTTCCCAGTGAGTGTGTGTGAATGTGGGTTGCTGGCATATGGACACAGAGAAAGTGAAAGTTTATATTAAAAAGCTGTAATCCATTCTATCCATTATTTGAGTTCATCAGTAAACCACTTACAACAATACTGTAACCAAACTTACTTAGCTCATCCACTTAACTTTATTTATTATTATTATTTTGACAATTTTCATTTAGTTTTACTGATGACTGTAAAGCATTACTTTTCGCCAAAATGACATTCTCAGTTTATTGTTAAATAAATAAAATAATCTGTATAAAAATATGTATTATTAATGTTTCACATTTCATGATTACATTTTTATATTCCTCTACTGGATGGCCCATTCCAGCCATAATGATACATTCAATGTATTTTTAAATCATTCGGAAAAAAAAAAATCTAGAAAATAGCTACCATTTTTGTTTACCGTTTTTTTTCCAAACTTGGCTAATCCTGTTTAAACGGTGAGTCACAGAGATTGTCACCTGTTATCTGCTTTCTCACAGCTGATGAAACGTGTCTTCCTGTGTGATTTTTGTGTGACTATCAAAGACACTTTCACATTCAACTGAACAACAAACATGTTTCTTCTGAACATCCAAGGGCTGGAATATCATATTTAATATTAAAAAC
This sequence comes from Crenuchus spilurus, assembly GCA_036984385.1. Classification (NCBI taxonomy): domain Eukaryota; kingdom Metazoa; phylum Chordata; class Actinopteri; order Characiformes; family Crenuchidae; genus Crenuchus; species Crenuchus spilurus. The sequence continues at coordinate 17,939 of BRDA01061019.1, read as the reverse complement.
TATATTTACTACACAAACAGTTGACACAAGAGCACACCATTGTCTCTGTGCCATAATAAACCTGCCACCTATACTACATCCTGGTTTGTGTTTTTTTTACTCTAACACTTGAGTCGTCCATTAAAGTCTTGATAATTAGCTCAACAGTTGAATCGAGTTTGGTAAAGTGGGAAAATCTCTAAAAAGTTCAGAACATGACGTCTGAAACTGGGATTGTGAAGCAGTGGGAGAAGTCCATTATGGTCAATGTGCCAACTATGCCATGTGGCCAAAGCTTCCAATCCATTTATAGCCAAATATGATTCAATTTTTGCTGTTTTTATCCACTGAAAGATTGGTCTCCATCAGAAAGGTTGCACCATATCACAACAAATGGCTCATCATGGCCAGTTCTGGCACAGACTGCTAAAAGTGAAATAGTCCTGCTCACTGATAGTCAAGAGGCTATTTATGCAAATACAGCCTGAATTAGGACCCTGTCTCATCTGGGTATCCGCAGTATTAGAACACTTAACAACTTCATGGATCATAAAAAGCAGATTTAGACCAATTAGAGAGAGCCTGTAAACAAGCACAACAACAACCAGTGTGTAGTAACCACAGAAACTACATAGTAACAATAAGCTGCCAATGATGCCAGTATTTTACTGCTTTATTTTTGAAAATGTTAAATTAATGTTTTCAGAGTTTCAGTGCCTTTTACATAATGCTAGTTATTTTCTTGTCTATTGTATTTGCTCTAAAATGCTTGCAAACCTATTGTAGTGAAGACTTAGATGGTGCCCCCATTGCCAAGTCCTGTGTTTCACCCAATATAATGATATGCTGTAAAAACCTGAATTTTAACTAGTAAATAACCTGGCTGCCTTGAATATGCCTTGAAACTTGTGTTAATATTTTGTTAATCTCTTAGAATGTCTGGACCAACCAGTAGGTCCAGCATCTTATAATCAGAGATTGTTTTATTATTTTCTAAAATGTTGAACATGTTGGAAGATCACTGAATTAACTATTGGTTGCAATAATTTAATCAAGTTTGAATAAGAGTTTTTGCCTCAGATGTCTCTTGTGCAGTTCTGAGATTAGTCTGCCTAAAGTTCCTTCAGTGCTGTGCAGTCTGAAAACATGATCTCTGTAACAAAAGATCTAAAAGTGCCTACACGTTTTTGTGTTCTGAAGTAAATTGTAAACATATTATATTACAACTCATAAAATCTGCTCATTTAAATGATTAACAAAAATCAACATCTTGCAATGCCATTTCAGGTAGTTGCTTTAAAAAGATGAATAATAAATCAGATTTGGGCATATAGAATTAAAAAAAAATATCCACTGATCCACAATCATTAATTGCTTTTAGAAGTTAAAACAATACATGGCTCATAAAATTGAGAATATATTTCTAAAAAATTATTCATTGCAAGCTCCTAATATCACAAATGTCCAAATGTTTACACATCTCATCATCAGCTGGAGCTGAACACCACTCTACATGTGATCAGTGTCCGCTGGCATATTATATCAGCTGTGACATTTATATTTTGCCAGAATAAAGACCACTCCTGCACTTTGTCACACCTGACTGCCCATTGCCTCAGCCTTCGCTCTCTTTGACCACCCCTCCGTCATCCCCCTGGGTTATCATCCTTCCTCTGAAGCCCACCCAACCGCAGCCCACCCAACAGCCCCTCTGCATTTAGCATACAGCAGAGTGAATGTGTGACATGTTCAAAATGCCAAAGGAGAGTGACAAAGGTCATATGGAAAGTAAGTAATGCTCCTGTGCTATTTGCACTGACTGCTAAGCAGGTTCAGTTGCATTTGTGTCCATACACTCATGATATCCATATAAACATTAACATGGAGAGAATGAGCTCCAGGTTTGGTCTTGAAGATAAAGGTTTATAAATGGTCCCTGGCTTAAATGCTCAAAAAAATCTCTCAATCTTAAACTCATTGTAACTAATGGTGGTTCAAGAAAGATTCCTCACTCCTCATTTATAACCATAATTGAAGGATAATTCATCTAGTTTATATTGTTTCTGTATTTGCTGGGTAATAATTTTTAAGTTCTCAGACAAACTGGACCATTACTGGGGTGTTACCTTTATATGTAAAAGGGGTGGAATACTGAAGGGTTTGTCTTCAGGACTTTAGTTAGGGAACATAATTATATCAGATTGTTTTGTGCTGAATGTATTTCAAGTTTTATTGACTCACCATGTCCTGACTGTAGACCTTTACATTTATTTTAATTTAAAATGTTCAGTGATGAAAAGATGCAATTGACACAGCTGAAAAATACACTCAGAAAAATCACAATGTATCCAGCATTAAAGAAAACCTCATTCATGTTTTATACAGTGATAGAAAGCAATGTATAAAAACACTGGTACATTTTAGTGCAATGATTTTACTTTGGATAACATGCAGAAGAACATCCCATAACTCCTCTAATGGCTGATTCAAACAAATGGCTTTTTCCTGTTCAGGCCCAGAACCAGATTGTTGTGGTTGTGGAAGTGTGTGTATATATATACAATTACGAAAGATAGCTGTTTGTTTAAGCCCATTGTACTTAATTACAAGTCTTATTTCATGACTTCTGTTCATGCTAACATTGTGCAACCTAAGCTGTACCCTCTTGAGGCTTGTTATTTGGCCCTTTGATTAAGTCCAGAACACATAAAAACACTTAAACAGATGAAGTCATTTAAGTAACTTGTGAGAGAATAAGCTTCCCATTAAAAGATGAAATATGCAGGCATGGAAAAGGGCACAGTCCGTGTTAGGCTGCCTCTCACGCTTGTTTGGTGCTCCAGATTGTTTGACATTTTGATAGAGTGCTCAAAATGACAATTAACTGAATAAGGAACATGGGCACATGAACCCGTTCTTTTGCCATACAATACCAATGTGAACTTTCCCAACACCACGTAATATGTCACCATTAATCCCTCAGGCTTTCAGTTTCAGACAGATTCAGAGGTGCTAACAAGCACTTCAAAGCATTAAGTCTTGCTAATGCAAGCCCCCAATCCCATCCGAGACATAATGCAATCTACAGCAAAGTCTTTGTGCTTTTCTTACTTCTAAATGCATGCCTGTGCTGGGTCATTCAACATATCCCAGATAGCAAAAATATTTGGCCCACATATGGCCCTCATCCCCCATTTCATTTGGGCAACTTGCTGCATGACAAGACTTGGGTGGACCATTCCCGGTTGCAAGATGTGGGCCAAATATACACTAGATTAAGGCCACATATCAGCTAAATGTAGGTAGCACTGCCATATTTCTGCCAAAAGTGAACCACATCTGTTATGGTACCTGTGGGCCAAATGTGTATTTTCAATATGAGGTTTGCCATGCCAACAGTGGGCCAGTAGTGCCATTTCTCTTCTCAGCCAGAAGTGGCCCACATCTGTATGCTATCTGGGTATGACACAAAAAAACATGAAAAGACTATAGGAGAAGTGGCTGGTGTATAAGCTTTTCAAATCCAGAAGGTGGAATCAATCATGTCTTTGCACATTTGCAGAAAAGTAAAAGCAAAGTAGGTGAGGTATTCATGCAGCAGTATACTTACTATGTGTCCATGCACCTTACTGCAAAAATTTCCTGCTTCAAATGCTTCACTGTCATACCAGTCCTGAAGAAAAACTCCATCACAGTACTGAATGACTACAGGCCCATTGCTCAGTGGTCATGAAGTTTTTGAATGGCTGGTGTTGGCCCAACTGAAAGATGTCATCTGCTGGACCTCCTGCAATTGCCCTATTGGGCAACCAGTTCAGTGAACAATGCAATAAACATAAGACTGCATTACATTCTGCAACACCTTGAACACCCCATGACATAAGCAAGAATCATGATTCTGGATTTCAGCTCAGCATTCAACACCATAATCCCAGACATCCTCTCATCCAAACTCAGCTCATTTTACCTCCCACCATCTGTCAGTGGTTTACCAGGTTCTGGACACACAGGAAGCAGTAGGTGCAGCTGAGAGAAATTACATCCTGTACACAAACTGTCAGTAGAGGTTAGGGCTGCCACAAGTGATTATTTTTATAGTCGACTAATCACCGATTATTTTTGCGATTAGTCGACTAATCTGATAATACATTCATTTGATTCTAAGCCCAATGTGAGCAAGCCGAGGCAACAGTGGCGAGGAAAAACTCCCTCAAAGCTGGAGGAAGAAAGCTTGGGAGGAACCAGACTCACAAAGGGGATCCATCCGCCTCTGATCAAACTACTGATAGAGATTTACATCCTTAGTTAAATCTGACATGCAGTAAATGCAGTAACATTAGAGCTTCAGTCTGACCATTGCTAGTAGTAGATGTAAGTGAGCAGCAGGTCTGGTGTCAACCGCAGGAAGACCCACATACAAAACATACATCTTATTGCACTAGAATGCAGCTGTTATTATATAACCGTCATTAGATTTCAGCTATATGCTAACTAAAAATAAAAACAATTAAGATCATAGTTCATTAAACTTTTAATGAAATATGCAGCTTGTTGCAACAAACAATTATTTAACTGTTTAGCATAAAGTGTAAACATAGCACTGAAACATAACGTTAGCATTAGGATTCCTATTCAAACGCATGACTGTTATAACATTACAGAAAAAACATGAATGTGTTCTAAGGCTGATGAATCAAATCGTCATCAATAATGTTAAGTTTTACACCTATAAATATGAATAAGCAGCAAGTTAACTCTCTGTTTACGCTCTGTTTAGCAGCTAACTAGCAATTTAGCAAAATAGCTAACTAGCTAACTAGGGACCGAGATGACGGTCCCTCTTCATCATTGTCACAATCAGGCACAACAGCTTCCTTTTCAGGTGCTCGTGCATCGCAGTTGTGCTGCCATGGAAGGCACGTTCTGCCTTGCAGATATTACATTGCACACGTTTCTCTTTCATTTTCTTAAAATGATCTTGGCCCACTCTTTTGAGCTCCGTCACGGGTACTCTTTTGAGCCTGTCTGTATATAACGTCCTGTGACGTCATCCACGGGCTACCCCAGTTATGACTACTGCGCATGTAGACAGAAAAGAAGACGCAGCAATAAAAGGTGAGTACGCAGCAGTTTGGAGAGAAAACAAAAGTAAAAACAAAAACAAAAACGACGCATCGACTATTAAATTAGTTGTCGACTATTTTAATAGTCGACATAATCGTGACTAGTCGACTAATCGTGGCAGCCCTAGTAGAGGTGCTCCTCATGGATGTGTACTCTCCCTACTTTTCTCTCTACACCGACTGCACCTTCAATGACCCAAACATTTGCAGATGACACTACAGTCATTGAACTCCAGGATAGTGACAAGTCTGCATACTGGCCCAAGAATAGCTGGTGCAGTCAGAACAACTTGCTCAAGACCTTGGAGATGTCAGTGGACTTTAGGAAACACCTGTCAGCACTGCTGCCCCTCTTGAACAGTCTTGTGTCAACCATGGATATCCACCATTTTCAAAGACCTGAAATAGGAGTCCAACATCAACACCATCCTCAAAAAGATTGAGTAGAGGATGTACTTTTTGTGGCAAAACAAGAAGCTGGATCTGACCCAGGAGCTGCTGATCCGGTTTTACACTGCAGTTATTGAATCATTTCTGTGCACATCCATCACAGACTGATTCAGACGAGATAAAAAGATATGAACGGAACATGTAATATGCAACTGCCCTCCATTCAGGACTTCAAAAGGATTACAAAATGGGCAGAGAAGATTATTAATTATTGATTCCTCTCACCCTGGTCACAACCTTTTTTTAACTTCTCCCCTGTTGCATGTCCTACAGAGCCCTGAACATTGACTTTCAGACACAGGAACAGTTTTTACCCCTCAGACCATCACCATCATCAGCAGCTGACCACAAATATATATGGCCATAGATACTACAGGTTTCTCCTGACAGTTTTCACACTCATCCTAAACACTGTACACCATTATTAACTCCCTTATTCTACACTGCTGTTGTTTGCACTACTATGTACATTACATGACCTGTTTATAACTTAACTTGTGTGACTGATCGTGTAGGTCAGGGGTGTCCAAACTACGGCCCGCGGTCGATTTTTAATTGGCCCGCAAGAAATTGTATACATAGAATAGAATATGGCCCACGCTTCTACTATTGCTTGAGTGTAGTGCACTTCTTAGTTTTAACACTAGGGGAAACTATTGTTGATCAAGGCAGTTACTCCACCAAAAAGAATGCTCACATACAGGGTTGCCAGGTTCGCGGTTTTCACGCCAATTTGGGCTTATTTGAAAATCCAGTCGCGGGTGAAAATTAAAGCGTGGTGGGATGTGTTTTTTGGGCTACTTTAAAAAATTACTGGGGCAGCCAAAAACAACAAGAAAAGTGGGTGTTGGAAGATTGAATGCAACAATAAGTACGAGGAGAACATAACAACATAATGAAGTACAGCGTAAAGAGGAGAGCAGGAGAGAGAGAGAGACAGAGACAGAGACAGACAGAAGGTGAAGAGAAAACAGTCGCTAGCTAATATGCCAGGTAAGTGGGGGAAATACAGGTATTGCAAGGTCTGGGAAAAAGAAAAAGGTTTGATGTAATAGATTAAAAGTGTTCCTAATGCTGAGAAAAAGATACATTGCAAATACTGCAAATGTGAAATGAAAGTCAGTTCCTTTTTTTTGCTAATTATGTTACTATTAAATGTTCTCGAATGGGATATAAAACTGTTATAAAAGAACTAATAAACACTAATGTTACCATATTATTATTGACTGAAAATAAATCCCTTCTAAACAAAATAGTAAGTCATACACTAATAGTTGTTTTGCCATTTGCTTCAAACGTGTGACACATATTTTGGGCTAGTTTAAGCTTCTGAAGGGCGGGTTTTAGACTGACTTTAGGCTGGATATTTATGCTGGACCTGGCAACCCTGATCACAAGAAATTTACCCCAAGTTACTAAACATGGCAGAACCAAAGAAGCAAAAGGTAGAGAGTGAGTGCAGAAAATTTCAGACACAGTGGGAGAGTGAATATTTCTAATATATCTCATCTGATGCAGATTTGCTCCTTGATCAAGTGACATTTGTCCTGATTTTTGGCACAAGTGGCATCGGATCAGCACCGCAACTGGATGTCCCGATTTACATACCCAGTGCAGCTGATACCAGAATAATTTACTAAAATGATATGCATTCCTGTTATTAAGTCCAGTTCAGTCTGTTAATGTTGATGACCATTTCAAACGAACGTTAATAGGTGTGTTGCTAAGCCTAATAACTTAAATAACAAGCTTGAAATGTACCCGTCCCATTTTCCCCTTTATTGTTTTTCTTTGTGCTGTAAATCTTCTGTCTAAGAAGAAATCTGAGGCTGCTGTTCTGAGAATGAGCTACCAAAGCTTTTTCTGAATAAATCAGTAAAGGTCCATTTATGGAAAGCTGTGATGAACACTATACAATATAACAATTTAACAATATAACATATTTGACCACTTTTAATTGATTTTTTATCTTTAATACACTAAAGTTAAGGCTATATACCTAATTTCTAGTAAGTGACCCAGCCCCTCCTATATTTTTATGTATGTGGCCCTCAGTGAAAAAAGTTTGGACACCCCTGGTGTAGGTTGTTTCCTGAAACTTTAGACACATTGACTATATTATTTGTCACTGTCACAGTTTGTGTATGCATGTATATTATGCATACTGTTCACTTTATATTGTGTACTGCTTGTAAATGTGCATTACCTCTATATTATTATATAATACTAGACACCAACAAATTCCTTGTGTGTAAAAACATATACGGCCAAGAAATCTGATTCTGATGTGTATATTTTCAATTGAAAATCATTATCAACTGAATAATGAGGTTTTTACTTATTTACAGTATTTACTCCTGCAGGATTAGTCGATGAAAACTTACTTACATCATGAGTAAGTTTTGTCAAATGACTTTGGCAGACTACAGATTGAGCTGAAGATATTTATCATTGGGTACTATGCCACAAATGTTTATAAATGTCAATGATTTTGAGACATTCTTTATAAATACCATTCATGTTTCCCATAGAGAAAAATGGTGGAAGCTTATATACATTCATGTGAAAAACAAAGTACATCCTCTTTGAGTTCAATATTTGCCTTAGAAGGTCTTAAAATTATCCATAGATGAACAACAACACATGACAAATTGTCCCATATCATTATTCATTTAACAAAAACTGGACCATGTAATTTGTCATGTGTTGTTATTCATCTGTGGAGAATTTTAAGATTTTTAAAATGCAGAAGCAGTGTGGGAAAAATTAAGTACACCTATACTGATTCAATACAAATGAAGAGGGTGAGTTTAAGTCAGGTGCTGCTAATCAAATGGCATTGATTAAATGATCATCAGCAAGAGTGACCACCTCTGTAAAAGCTGATGTTTTGGCAGTTTGCCCGTCTGAAACATTCTGGTGAGTGTTAACATAATGCCAAAGAGGAATCAGCAACGATCTTAGAGAAGCAATTCTTCTTTATAAGAATTTCCACAAAAATTGAAGTTCATCATTCTACAGTGAGAAAGATTATTTACAAACACAAATGATCTGCAGCTACATTGTAAAGATGAGTTGGCCAAAATTAATCCAGAATAATATGAGAAACTGAGAAAGCCAGACAGAAAAGGATTAAATCCAGTTGCTGCTGCTAAAGGTAGTTCTACAAGTTATTGATTCATGGTGTGTATTAGTTTTTCCACACATAGCTTCTCCATTTTAGCTTCATTTCTCCTAGCTTCAATTTTGACACTGTGGATTCAGTTTTGATTTGTTGTTCATCTGAAGTTGTCTTTACCTAATTTTAATTTATTTAATTATGCCCGCAGTACTCATGGGGGGGTGGGGCGTTCGGGCGCGCGCGCGAGTTGAGTTTAGTTTGTTCTCCAGTGTGTGTGGGATGCACAAGCAGTCTCGTTCAGAGAGACAGAAGGAGGGGAGCGGATGTTGCTGGATTGGTTCTGGGTTGGATGTAAGATCCGGAGATATTGAGAAAAGACCCGGAGTTATTGCTCCGTAGCTCCACCCTAGTACCGCCCCTGATCCTCACATCAATCTGATTAACTATACAGAGCTTAAAACTTACTTAAATAATGTGCTGATAGAGAAAAAAGTGACAGAGCAGATCCAGCATCATACAGAACAGTCTTTTCTTTCCTTAATAACGAGCATTTTGCATGAAACCAGATACATATATAACACACTCTAAGCTGCTGATGAGATCAGTGTTACTGCACATCTCACAGCCGGTAAGTTACTCACATAAACACATTAATCACATCTACCAACACAGGATGATGACTACATTAATAAAACACTAAGTCAGCACAACACAACTGCATAAAATAACCGATATGAACAATTTATAACTGTTTTAACATCGTGTACAACCCGCAAGTGCTTCAGGGTGATGACGTCACCCTCGACATGGCCAATCAAATCTAATACAGTATTTAAAATTATGGCCTAATTAATAATTATTAGTGCAGAGAGAGCCCGTCTCTCTCTCTCTCTCTCTCTCTCTCTCTCTCTCTCTGTGTGTGAGAGAGAGATAGCACGCGCGTGTTTGTATGCGTGTGTGTGTGTGTGAGAGAGAGAGAGAAAGCACGCGCACGTTTGTGTGTGTGTGGGGGGGCAGGGAGTCATTAGCTGCATGATTATCATCATTTTCTAGACTATTTATTAATTTGGATTTTTCGACATTTCCGCCTCGTCCCGCTCCCGCGACGACTAGACTAACTGACCGACCGTTCCCGCCAAAGGCAATTAATTGTGGTCCCGCGCCGCAAGGTATTGTAACGGTTCCCGTGGGTTCCGCGGGAGTCCCGCAGTAATGCAGACCTCTATTACAGAGCTCAATATGACACAAAGTCTCAGACATTGTCCAAATGAATCAGGATATTTTTGAAGTCATGGAGTTTTTTCTCTGTGAAAATGGCATTTTTGTGACTGAAAATAGACATTTTTGCAAATGTTTTGCAGTGAGGATATTTTTTTTAAAACATTGGAAAAGTCTGATGTCAGATTGATATCCTGAGGATATTTCTTATCTGTTACTATTATTGCTTGTTTCTGTTTACATGTACATTGCATTTACATCATTACGGCTGTTATTTTCTGGGATACAAACAGGTCTTTTTCTAGGTTTCTGGGTCTTCAGGACTGAATTGAGATGTACATTTTCATTACACTGTAGTGCAGAGGTGTCAGAATCTACTGCTCTGTTCTTTTTTTAAAGTAAAAAAATGATAGAACAACATATATCATAAACAAATCCACACACTGTCATCACACTGTAAAAAAATCTCTCTTTTTTTACAGTGTTTGCATGCTTGTGGTTTCTTTTTGAGGCATTTCTGTGTTGTTCCTATTGAGTTGGCATAGTCGTGTGGGCATTTCGGATTCATTTTTGCATTTCCATGGAGAGCTATTTGTTAGAATTTTTGGTGTGGATACTGATTTTTATACCCATATACATATGTATGAGGCATTACACGTCTACAGAGAACATTACTGCTTCAGCAGGGTATTTTGCATGAGGGAATTAACGAAAGTCATGGAAAAAAGAGCGTACTTTTGGGAAGAGTTTAGTCCCTCTGAAATCAAGAACATCACTCATTGCCAGACAGTAAAAGACTGAGATCAAAAGCGGTCCTCTTATTGCATTACAACGAGCCTCATTTCCCAGGCCCCATCCCATGCAAAATAAAGAATGAGACGCTTTATTATCTATGCATCACTTACACACAGAAAAGAAAGATTAATTACGATCCTATGATGTTTCACAGTATGGGGTATTCTGAGATGATCTGTCTACTCAGCTCATGAAAGAAAAAAAGGAGTGTAGCAATATGCTAAGACAAATTAATTACATTAAATCAACTGAACTTCCTCTGAAACTTGGAACAGCTCATTGTGGTTCTTCAGCCTATGGTAGTGTCATGATCACTTTTCCTAAGAAGCTGGCAGCCTTTTGAAGCCTGGTACACAGCGTGTGGATTAATTCAGTTACACGTTCATTAGACCAAATCTAATAGAAGGCCAAACACATAGAAGACACTGCTCTCATTTCAGAATTTTCCACTGACAGTTTTTAAACTTCAGTCTTAAAAATAAAGCTGCAAAATGAGTTTTTAAGGTTAATTTAGCATTTATTAAGAATTTTCAGCTTAGTTGTGAGCAGTGTCTTGCATATTATTGTAACACTTTACAAAATGTGTATCTATTAATGATAATTAAGGTAGTAATGAACATTGCTAAATGGCTATGCAAGATCTCAATTAACCACTAACTAATGCCAATAATAAATTGTAAATTATAATTGCAGTTTTTAGAAATTGTATGTGGTTGTATTCCTAATATTTCATTTCAAGCTATATTTAATTGAAAAACAGACCCTTTAAGGTTTCTGAGGTGTGTTTCATTTTGTTTTTAGGATAAAACTGAGCTTCTGTTAGTAAAAGTTATATTTACAATCAATCTGATTTCATTTGATTGAGCAGAACCCCAAATATCAACTTATACTGATCAAAAGTGACACTTTATTTTTACACAGTAGTAGCATCAAATGGAAGGGTGGGATTAAAGACAAAAAAGTAATGCATACCCTGGACCACCCTAATGACCCACCAGTGATAAAAAGTGTTTAAAGTTCCATTATACTGCAGTAAAATGAAAAAGCAGAAGGCTTGGATGAGCACTTTTGTTTAACTCACACGCTGGCAAAACAAGGATTGAACAGTATAACTGAACTGGGAGCCCATAGCTATCAGCCTTTCCCTCTGAAACCCCACTAAAACAAACAAAAACAGTTATTGTGACTTCTTAAAAATGCACCACCAGTGATACATTGTGGGACATCTTATGAATATCCCGCTCAGCTAAAACTGTGTATGTTCTATTTGCAACCTTTGTTGTTAATTAATAGATTTAAGTGATTTACACTCAAAACAATAAGCCTTTTATCACCCTGCAATTAACTGGAACTTAATATCAACTAGTGAGTGCAGTTTGGTGATGAATTAACTAAATGTAGATGTCGTGACAGCTATGAAATCTGTGGTGTAATAATATTACAAATATAATTAAGTATTAATTCATCTCTTAAAGTATATGGTCTCTCATATTTTTGCTTCCAATAAATATTTTTAAATAATGCATACCATTATTCAATTATGTTTTAATGAATTTCTTAACTACCATTGAAACTGTTTAAAGTCCTAAGGAACCTAAATTAAGGTAATTAAGTTAATCCTTTCCCTCTGGGCCCACAATATGCATGTGCAAAATATGCCTTATGAACACCTTCCCAGAGTCTAATAAACATCTGCAGAATTTCATCATTGTTTCTATCTATTCCATGTTAAATGGGTATTCCTATTAGTGAAGAAAAACTTGCTTAAGCCTTCTTTACCCAATCACAAGACTGGCTTGCCCCACCCACACAGCAGCATTTCAGTATTAAAGCAAACAAACAAACAAAAAAACAAAAAAAAACTTTGTGCATGTATGAGCAGTCTGCAGTTTATTTACTTCTGTACACTTGTTTTATGTAAATGTAAATGTACACACAACTGTGTATATAACCTTCCCACCATAGCCTCGTTCTTGGCCCTATCCTGTTACATGCTCTTTGTGTACTTTTTCTGTGAGGTGTCTTTTCTCCATGTGCTCTTTTGTTTACATTCACATCATGTCTCTGCGTCATGCACTCATTATGGTCAGCACTTTTAGAGAGTCCCACCTGTGAGAGTCTTGTTCCTACCTGTGAGAGTCTTGGACATCAGCTTCCCATATGAATTATTGAGGATTGTCAATCACACTAAAAGATATAGTAATACAGTTTAGTGTAGGCAGGTTTTACATTTACTGGTAATATAATATATTCAGTGATCTTTAATAGTTTAAAATGGTTCATTATATTAAAAATAAACTTAGCAAAGTTGTGCACCCCTGGTTAAAATTGTTTTATTGATGTCCTAAAATTAAAATATGTTAGATTTTAGTATACATACTCTGTATTTATTGAATTTAACATACTGGGAAAAATTACTTAAAATTTACCTGGGCAATATTTATTATTGCATATTGTATAAAAAATAAAAGAATAAGTTACATTTGGCAAATAAACAGAATTTAAAATGTGTAGAAACTAAAATGTGTTGATGATTTTTCCTTGTAGAAGATTTTTTTAATATTAATATTTATGGAATTATGAATATACAATGAGAGGTATTCACAATTCCCAAAACATTCCATTTAGGTCCAGTGTTCTAAATCTATATTGAAAACCTATATAGAGAATATAAATGAAAGTGCTTCATATGAGGACCAATGTATGAAAACCACATAAGGACACAAAAGCAAATGAAGATTTACAAAAAATAGGTATAAAAATGTAGATTACATTTTAGAGCAAGGCCAAAAAATCACAGTACTAAAGGCTGTATTAACAATCACTAAGTGGTTAAACAGTTTTGAGAACAATCTAAGTGATTTAACTTGTTACCTTAATTGATATTTATATCTTAACAAGAAATTTTAAGTAATAGTCTTATTGGCTGATAAATAAATGAAGACTTAACATGAATATCATTTCACATGAATAAGAGCTGTACATGATTATAATCAGTAAATGGCTTAGTAGAGGTTAGTTCATGTTATCTCAGCTGAGATCACATTATTTGAGTCACATTAGTATTTATAAACTGCTTTATATAATTAATTAATAATTAACTGGGGCATGATATAACCATTTAAAAGTTCTCAATACAGTAAAAATAATCAACACTTAATACTAGTGTTAGCAAATATTACACATAAAGAAACAGCAAAAATGGGGAAAAAAACATTTAAATTGCTTGGTACATACAAAATGGAGGTGTCATATGAAAACTGAAACTCCTCTTTGTACTAAAGAATGACTGTTAAGTTTATGTTTACCTATTAAATGGCTTTAAATAACCCATGTGACATCTTTTGTATTTATTTATTTATTTATATATTTATCATTATTATTATTATTATTATTATTATTATTATTATTATTATTATTATTATTATTATTATTATTAAGTAGTAGTAGAAGTATATATATTTTTAGAAAAAAAATCTGAGACAAAAGATATGAAAGTGCCTGTTATTATATTACCAATTATTTAACACATTTAAGCTCATTTAAGATTTTTTAACAAGGGAAAATCCATATTTTAATTAATTAATTTATTTATTGTTTAAACACCCTCAGATTTGGATAGTTTCTGCTATTTTTTTTTTTTATTCTAAAAAATACACTGGCGTTTTAAGTTAAAGATATAATTTTTTTTTTTCTCAAAGCTTGGTATAGAACATTTAGCAGATTACGTTCATTACACTTTATATACATCAACAGACCATGCTCACATGACCCCACAGACCAAATATACATAATGTACTGATACAGCAGCAGAACTTAAGGCTGATATTTTTTAAATTAGTTGGACTAAGTTGTGCATGCTATATTTTGACAGTGAGAAAGCCGTGTGCAATGTAATTAATCAAAACATCCTGACAGCGGCGTTTTCACCGGCTGCCAGGCTGACAGTGCCTTAATCTCAGGCTTCAGCGGAAATCAAATGCGAACGCTTACTCTGCTGGACCCTCCTCCACACCATGTAGCCTGAATTGTAATGTATAATAAATGATCGAGAAGCGCATACAACACTCCTCAGGCTTTGATCTTATTATGAGCTCCACTAAATGTGTGTTTCAGGGTGTTGCCTCACAGATATTTGTCCTAAAATATCAGCCACATTTGCTATTAATTCACTCTGTATTTATTCATATATTTTAAGACACAGACTTGTTTATTTTTCTCTTCAAAGCTGCAACTTGATGCTTTACAGTGTATTAGTCACAAAAGCTTCATAACGTGCTGGGAAAAGTAGCACTTAACAGGAGTTTTTAATTAACTTGTAAAATATCGGATTGGCATAAGTGCAAATTTAGCTGTCACACATAAAGGGTAATGTGCCGTACAAACATAGATGCCAATTTAAGAGCAAAAGCAGCAAACAAATGGAGCATATTATGAGCAGCTTGCAGGTATCAGACAACTGCAAAGGTTTTCCATATAATTTGCACACCATAGATGGATACATAGACAGAGGGGCAGATGGAGTGATGGATTGATGGATGGATGGATAGATGGATGGATTAAAGTTGTATGAATGAATGAATGGATAGATTGGTAAATTGATTGATGGATGAATTTATGGATTTATAGATGGATGGATGATGGATGGATGGATAGATGCTTGATAGAGGAATAGATAGAAGGATAGATGGAGTGATAGACTGAAGGAGTAAATGTTTGATGGATGGATAAAATGGATGGATGGATGGATGGATGAATAAATAGAAGGATGGATAGATGAATGGATGGATGATGGATGGATGAGTTGACAGAATGATTGATGGATGCAGGGATAGATGGAGTGATGGATTGAAGGATGAAATGTATGATGATGGAAGTATGAATGAATGAATGGATAGATGGGTAAATTTTATTGATGGATGAATTTATGGATTTATAGATGAATGAATGATGGATGGATAGATGATGGATAGAGGAATAGATAGAAGAATAGATGGAGTGAGATTGAAGGAGTAAATGTTTGATTGATGGATGGTTGAATGGATGGACGAATAAATAGAAGGATGGATAGATGAATGGATGGATGATGGATGGATGAGTTGACAGAATGATTGATGGATGCAGGGATAGATGGAGTGATGGAGTGAAGGATAAAATGTTTGATGATGGAAGAATGAATGAATGGAAGATGGGTGGATGGAGGACTGGTAGGTGGGTGGATAGATGAATGAATAAATGGATGGATGGATGGATGGATGGATGGATGGATGGATGGATGGATGGATGGATGAGTGGATAGCAGTACTGATTGATGGATGGATGGATAACATTCTCAAACACTGTACCTGTTTGCATTGATCTCACAAACTCTGTGACTTTTTCATGACAATACAAACTGAATTATTCTTCTTTTACTGATTAAATGATGTTAATTATGCATTTAATTATTCATATGAAACTTTTGTGTGTCATGCTTTAGATTTGTGTTATTTGGTTTATTGTATGTGCTGTCTTGTTTTCATGTAACATAACCTGTCTGCAATTTCAGTTGCCTACATGCCATCTATACTTTATATTTGATCCATCTTCATTTAACAATGTTCCTGTGTAGCTAGATAGAAAGACACATAGACAGATCAATATCTGTAACTCATCCAAGTGGTATTGGATGGAGCTCTATTCCTCCAAAGAATTCTGTTATACTGTTCCTCAACCTAATGCTGGGGGGCTTTATACCCCTGATCTCACTGGTATGTCCACTGGTACTGGGCATTGTGACCTTAAGTTCATGAACAACTGCTCCAGAGTGTTCCATTCTATTGTCTATGGCAATTACTAAAGCTTATAGAAAAGTTAGTCATGGGTGACCTTAAAGTAACTGAATTCAGTAATTAATAGTAGTCTCTAGTAGTACACTCATAACTTTTTCCCAAAAGGTTAAATTCAGTAAAAGAAATATGTAAAATATGGAATAATTGGGGGAACTTATTTTCACTTAGAAACAACAACACGGCTATAAACTTTAACTAGTCCTTTGTGAGATTAAAAAATGAGATCAAAAATACATTTTAACTGTACATCTAAAGGAGAAAACAAACACCTCTGAAAAGAAAGCAAAAGCATGATTTCTGCAAATAGCACCTTGGCATAGTGATCAGTAGTGAATTTATGTTGCACTTGGCAATTTTCCCAGATAGTAAGTAAAACATGACCTTCTTTCTGTGATACAGTCTCGTTTCGAAGGTGAATTTATCATGTGGGTGTTCAGAGGGACAAGCAGCTCTGGTGAAAAGTCTGTAGACTCAACAGCATCTACTTTAGCATAACACTAATGCATTCACAGCAAGAAAGGAGACAGGAAAAAGACTATGGCTGCATCAGAAATTGCCTACGTAGGTGAAAGCAGTACATGAGAATGACTAGTGTGTCCAAATATGCAGCACTCCTCAAGCAGTACACAAAAAAGTATCAAATTACCAACTGAATCAAGAGACATTTTGCAGTATGCATCAGCACCACAATGTGCTATCCCGTGATTCAACAGCTGTGGAGGGAGAAAATGGCGGGAAGAGCAGAGCTGTCTGTTTACAAGTGTAAGTAAGCTACAAAATAAAAATATTATGGCTAAAATATATTGTGTATGTGAATGAAGTTTTGTAGTAGTTGTGTGTTATCACACGCCAAAGGAAAATGATAAGATGTTTAACATAGTGAGTATGAGGTTGCGTGGATACTACTGTCACCATGGCTGTGGTTGAGGAGGAGATGATGCAGCAGGAATCCAGAAAATGAACGTGGCTTTATTACACACACAAGATGGTGAAACAAACACTCTCATGAAGACATGCTGGGGTGACAATACAGAACTGGGTGAATGACGTATAATATTGTGACGGCGAGGGGTTATGGACGGTGGGATTCCGCCCACTTACAGGCAAGGGATGCTGGGAAACGCCAGCATCGGCCCTTTATGTCTGTTTATGTTCTTGTTTTTGAGAGTAAAGATATTTAGGTTTGGGTTAATATCCAGTTATATGTTGGCAATGGTTTGGGGACACTTTTGGGGATTTTTGTGGAAAGTAAAAGATTCACCATGACTGTAAAGAACATTGCAGTTTAAGCCCTGGTGCATAGGGTGCCAGAGAGTCATGAATGAATTGGCCCTGTCTAATATGTTGAGAGATGCTCTTTTATTAAACAATACCCGCTGTCGCTTGGCAGGAGGAGCATCGTCAATGTCCTGAGCCCGTTCT
>BRDA01061002.1:0-20159 GCA_036984385.1 Crenuchus spilurus | reverse complement strand
TACAAAGGTCATTCTGCATGCCCAGCAGCCTGGGCACATAGACCAAAATTGCATTCTAATTACTCCAATGTTGAGTGAGTGAATGACCCCCTCCAAAATTTTGTGTTTATGATGCGGGTCCATCATTCGCCACTTTTTAGCAGAGCTTTCATTGCTGCAGACTGGTGTCCATCTCTTCATCCTATAGCCTTTGTGGTCTGTCCACTGAGCTGGTAGTTTGGGGTGATGGACTGTTGTCCTGTACCATAACAATTCAGTGTCTTTGCTATGCTGAGCATGATCTACCACTCAAACAATATGTAGTCTGTGACTTATTACATCACCTGATTGTAATTAGTTGAGGTAATTGCAATTATTACTTTTCTCTTATGTCACAATGACTATAAATGGACTATTTCAGTTGTTGAGTTGAGGCAAATAATTATAGATAAAGAAACACTGACATCGTATTTGATGTTTCAGAAGTATTAAACATTTTAACATGTTGATGTGAGTTTGTAAGTAGCTAATACTAATGTAGCTAAACAACAAAACTCAAGCAAAACATGTTCCTAAGTTTAAATATGCAACAATTATTTCAGCACAGTACAATGTAATATTTTATGGTTTGGACCATCTGACTGTATGAGAGAGGAGAGAACACTTTTTGGGCAGCCTCTGCTTTAAACTAGAACTTTGAGGCCCCCCCCCCCACCTAAAAGAGAGGACTGATTTCTGAATGAAGTAGAAAACCTTGGAAATGTTGTGATCATGTAAAGCTGTAAATACATTAAAAGTCCAGTTACTTTGCAGTAGTGACTTGGTGTCTCTGCCTTTCCAGTGCTTTCACATCTTTGTTTGTAAACCCTGGTGTCATTTCAAGGTTGTTTGTATGTGGTGGAGTAATACTTAAAGAGTTTCAGTCAATGTCATCATTGCACACTCACAGAAATTATTCAAGGCAGAGTTAATTTTTATGCATTTAAATCTATTAGATTTTATTTAAAAACTCGTATTTTTAATATGTATGCATTAAAATGAATTATTATCTACATAATTTAATCAATTATAACATTTACTGAAAGCAAAAACTTAATACATACTAAAATGGTTTAAATAATCAAAGTAGTAAAACAAACAAGATTCTGTTACTTAAAATGTATGTAATTATTTTGTATAGGTAACCTATTATTATGCAATTCAAACAAATTACTTTTATTTATTTGAAATAAATACACTCGTTAATATTTAAAGTAATTATACTTCATTAATACTAAAAGCATAAATCTGAGGATTATGCATTTGAAGTAAATAAGCTTTATTATACGAATTAATATACATCACATAAGGTCTATTTGATAGGTTTGGGTTAAAATTATTTTTAAAAAGTAAATGGGAATTTGTCATGTAATAAAATTACATAAATCTTGAAAAAAGCGTTAAATATTTCTGTGAGTGCAGTGTTAGGGACTGTCTTACAATTACCAGAAGAAATGTAAAGTGTTTCAGTGTCTATAGCCAATGACACTCACATTAAACACACAAAAAATCCATGTGGCTTATATAATTCATTTTAGCCATTTTCATTATTTTGTTTAATGTTTTTTAAATGAAATATTAGTAATAATGTAAAATACATACATCTTCGTTCTTATTTATATAGTATTGTCTTGTGTAATTTTTTGAACATTTGTTTTATATACGAATATAAAAGAATAATCAATTAAACTCATGTTATTAAACCTAATGTCAAACCAACTAATTAAAATACAATTTTAGAATAATTTATATAAATGAAGAACCGTGTTTAGTATTGAGCCTTTGACCAGATTTTTCATTTTGTTCAGTTTTGGTTTTAGCCAAAAATTTTCATTTCGGTGCATCCCTAGTGTGTAAACAACAGCTTGTAAACAATAACAATCGATGTATAGTAACTGAACAACCAGCTATTATCTTATTAATTCTGTTTTTTATTTTTATTTTTTGTTTTGTTTTTTGTCCTGTTTTTGAAGATTTTAGAAGAATTTAGAATACTGTGGTAGATGCTTAGAAAATAGGTGCTGTATAGGAAGTACCAGAATTTTTTATTGTAGTCCTTATGACAACATGCAGTGGGTGGGATGTGTTGTTACTTTCGTAGAATTCACTGACATATGAAGTGGTATTACAACATTCATGCTGTGGAAAGATCCAACATGTGTGATCTCATCTGGGACATTTTATATTTAGTGGAACAACAGCCGTCAGAGCTGTGGCATTTTTATATCTGATCAGAACCTCAAGTTCAAGCGAAAAGTCCCAGGGATGCAAGCGGAGCAAGACGAGCCAAGCCATGAAAAGAAGTCAACCTGGAAACATCTGTTTAAGCCAAATGTAAGGCCTTGAAACATTCTGCCTGGAGAAACCGGCTCTCTGTGTTACTGAGGTGGATATTTTTGAAACAGGAAGCTCTATCTTCCGTATATTTGGGGTTGACACAGCACACCAAAAGAACTGTCAGAGTGATTTAGGTTCATTTTTATTACAGCATAGAGGTTTTGTGTGACTTTCCTTGTTGCTCATGTGTTCATTATGGAGGTTAACGGGACCACTGTGGTGCGTTGATTGCTCTGTACCACTTGATCGAGTTGGTCATCTCTTGGTACACCTTCTCTACAGCATCTCTAGAACATTCCACAAAGTTAGTAGTTTCTGAGATGCCACCAGCCTTCACCTGGTACCCTATTATCATGCCCTTTTAGACATCAGTCACATCACATCCTTTGTCCATGATGATGGTTTTACAGTCTGCTACAACTGACTAGCGTGCCCACTTATTTATATATCATGTGGCATCTGCTGATCTCAGTTCATCTATATTCTGATATGACTGTGTATACCCTCACTAAGCACTTTATTCAGAACCTATTGTTCTCAGAATAGCCTCAGTACTTTGTGACAGGGACTCCAAAAGATGCATGTTGGCATGATTTCATTACACAATTCCTGCAAAAGTCAGCTTCAAGTCAGCTTTCATGGCTTTCTGTCATAATACACCATCCAAAAGGTGTTTTATTGGCTTCAGTTTCCACTGGGAAGGCCAGTGAAGAAGTCGTTGTCTTTTTTGAGATTATTTTGGTGGAAGTAGCCTTGATGGAAGTAGTCATTAGAAGGTATTTTTGTCAATGAAGTGATGCACATAGCAATAATACTCAAATATGTTGTCTCATTCAATGATTGGTTGATATTAACAGGCTCAAAGTGTCAAGGAAGCATCTCCCACGTTATTACACCACCTGCATCTGTCTGGATTGTTGACACAAGGCAGGTTGGATCCATGTATTCATTCTGACAGTACCATCTGTGTGCCTCAGATTCATTAAACCAGGTTAGGCTTTTCCAGTCTTTTAACTGTCCAGTTTTGGTGAGCCAGTCCCTCTGCAGCTGTAGCTTTCTGTTTTTGACTGGCAGAAGTGGAACAGCAAGGTGTCTTCTGCTGTTGTGGCCCATCAGCTTCAATAGTTGGTGATGTTGTGCATTCTGAGATGCTTTTTTGCTCACCAGTTGTCCAGGGTCTATGCTCAAAACAGTCCAACCAATCTCCATCCTCTCTCATTGGTAAGACGTTTCTCTTCACTGTTACTCACACGATTTTCTATTTTTCTGTATTGCATCATTGTGAGTAAACTCTAGAGCAGAAGTGTCACACTACAGTCCTGAAGGGCCAGATTCCTGCATTGATTAATGATTCTCCTGATCAAGTCAGCAGGTTTAATTGTCAGAGCTGAGAAATCACCAAACTGGGCTGAACAATGCCCACAATGCCTGGATTTTGACACTTCTGCTCTAGAAAGAATCAGAAGATCATCAATAGACATACAGTTTGGTCGTGAAATGGAAGACAACAATCTACAACCACAACCTTTACAAAACTACACTTGTTACAATGAAGCCAGAATACAGCCGCTTAGCTTTGTGTTTGTGTTAGCTTATGTTGTTTGCTCCACTGGCTGCAGTGTTAGGGACCTTCTCACAATTACCAGAAGAAATGCTAAATGTTTCAGTGTTCATTTCCATCCATCCATTCATTATCTTTTGCTTAATCCTGATGAGGGTCGCAGTGAGTCCCCTACCCCTTTACTGTATGCAGATTTCCTGCAGTGCAAATCAGAGATAACATTTTCTCCATTTTGATGGTTCTGATCACAACTTGATTTTATCCATTGCACTGGCACACCATTGGTTGATTCGATAAGTTCATGATTAAGTAGGTGTTATAAGGTCTTAATAACGAGTTTGATGAGTGTAAATAATATATTCTTTCCAAAATATGTTATATGCTGTCATGATTTCATCTTTTTTATTCTGTATGTTGATTGGAGTGGGCTTTTAATGTAAAAGAAATATCAGTGTGATTTGTTATGATCAACATCACATTTATTGCACTCACAGAAATATTTAACGCTTTTTGCCAGATTTATGTAATTTTATTACATGACAAATTCCCATTTACTTTTTAAAAATAATTTTAACACAAACCTATCAAATAGACCTTACGTGATGTATATTAATTCATATAATAAAGCTTATTTATTTCAAATGCATAATCCTCTGATTTATGCATTTAGTATTAATAAAGTATAATTGCATAATAATAGGTTACCTATACAAAACATTGACAAAATTTTAAGTAGCAGAATCTTGTTTGTTTTACTACTTTGATTATTTAAACCATTTTAGTATGTATTAAGTTTTTGCATTCCATAAATGTTATAATTGATTAAATTATGTAGATAATAATTAATTTTAATGCATACATATTAAAAATATGAGTTTTTAAATAAAATTTAATAGATTTAAATGCATAAAAATTAACTCTGCCTTGAATCATTTCTGTGAGTATAGAGAGATTAAGATGTTAGCTGTTATTGTTTTTCAAAAAATGTTCCGCCAAAATGTTTAGGAAATTTGGAACTATAAATGTGCCGTTTTTGAGTTGCAGGACTTTAGTAATAATGCGCTTTAGAAACCCAACCCTCAACTTTTAAAATGAAAACAAACATGAAAGAGCACAAAGTCAGGATCGTTTTCTTGGTCTTGACATTATAGATTGAAATATGTGAAGTGGCCTTGATCATTTGAGACTTCTTGGAAGTTGTCATTGTCCAAGGAATACCATGTATTTCAAAAATTATAACTTTACAGTAGATAACTAAAGCATAATGCAAGATTTTTCTCAAAGGACTTTGGTGCATTTCTATTGGTCTGTTCATCATGCTGTGTTAAGGGGAAATTGTGGTGACTTATGGTTTTCATTGCACAATGATGAAATGTATTGTGCAGCCATTCAGTCAATTTGAGTGGTATGAGGTGGTGATAGACAGACTGACAGACAAATATCTTTCAGTTTAAAATAATACAGTTTATCAGTGAGCTTGTCCTTTACAGTAGCTTAGACATTAGAAGTCATCCTTCGTGGACAGATGAATGGGTGGATGGATTCAGCTTTATTTTCATTGCATAATACAAACACAACAACATGCAATTAGAATCTGCCAGAAGTGCGGACAGTAGCTTTTGCCAAAATAACAAAGCACAGTGGTTATTACTTACAAATGTACTACTAATAAATATACAAATACAATACATTAAAGAACTGTAAAGAAATATATATGCTAATATTGCTGTAGTTAATAATAATAATTATAAATATAATTATATACAAATAGGAAAATATAGATACAGGTAGTAGAGAATAATGTTGCATTCAGATATATAGATATGGTAGTGAGTAATATGTACAGAGTAAAATGTATGACCCTAATGGTACACTAAAGTGTAAAATAGTCTATAACAGAATGCAGCAGAGGTGTACAGGTGTAATGGATTACATAAATAGTTGATTATTTACAATAGTGCAGTATATACAGTAGCGTTTGTTCTACTGGTGCAGTGTTGAGCTCAGAAGTGGGATGCTTGCTGGGAAGAAGCTGGATTGGTTCTCGCACAAAGTCTCCTGTATACCCCCCTGGATGTCAGGAGGTTATACATTGTATGGCTAGGGTGGACGGAGTCACTGATGGCAATAAAGGTGGTGTGGCATTGGGCACCAATGATGCTTTGGGTGGGGTGTAAAGGCTTTGTTGCAGGAAAGGAGTGATGGGAATATGTTTGACTTGAACAGACAGGAGATAAAATTTTATGATATAATGACCTCTATAAGCAGGTCAACTCTTGAGTTGTGGTCAGTTTCTGTCCACTTCATCTGACAACAAATTTATGTTATTAAATGTATTTTTGTATGGAATTTAAGCAGAAACAATATCTTGTTCTATGCAATGAAAATGCCCTTGTGATATTTAAAGCACAGCACGTTGTGGTTAACGTGAGATACTTGAGCTGAACTTTGTTCATACTGAACTGTGAAAAGTGTTTTGGGGTTGTATGATTTTTGCATTTCCTCTGAATTGCACCTTTTTTATTATTGGTGACACTTTAGTTTCATTTGGATGTCCGGAACACTACATTCAGTGTTTACTGAATGCGTCCTCTTTAATGCTAATAAATGCCCATTATTGTTCGTGTGTTTCTGTACAGAATTATTTGAAATGACATACACTCACAGAAATATTTAACGCTTTCTGCAAGATTTATGTAATTTTATTACATGACAAATTCCCATTTACTTTTTTAAAGTAATTTTAACACAAACCTATCAAATAGACCTTACGTGATGTATATTCATTCGTATAATAAAGCTTATTTATTTCAAATGCATAATCGTTCAGATTTATGCATTTAGTATTAATAAAGTATGTTTACTTTAAATATTAACGAGTGTATTTATTTCAAATACATAAAAGTAATTTGTTTGAATTGCATAATAATAGGTTGCCTATACAAAATAATTACATACATTTTAAGTAACAGAATCTTGTTTGTTTTACTACTTTGATTATTTAAACTATTTTAGTATGTATTAAGTAATTGCTTTCAGTAAATGTTATAATTGATTAAATTATGTAGATAATAATACATTTTAATGCATACATATTAAAAATACGAGTTTTTAAATTAAATCTAATAGATTTAAATACATAAAAATTAACTCTGCCTTGAATAATTTCTGTGAGTGTACTTTACATTATAATAAATTAATAATAAGCATATATATGAATAAAGAATAATATTTGAAATACTACATAATATATTGTGCTTTCATGCTTACTGCGTGCTACTCCTCATATCAGTATGCAGTATATACTGCAGTATGTGACATTTTTTACATGTGTGCAATACTCTACGACAAGTGCAGGGATGAGCTTATCAGACTGATCCCAAAGCTGATGTTGTGTGGATTGTTAAACCAATGCTACGTTTATCACAACCAGTATTCAATGTGCAGAAACATTTTACAGTTAAAATTAAAATGACTACCGGACAAGTGAGTTTCTAGTGGGTTGTATTTTCTATGAACCGGGATGTCACATGATCAAGCTTATTATATATTTGCTTATATGAGTATTATTTATTTGTTCTTGCTATTTTCTTAAAACATGTCACATTATCAGCCTAAATATAAAAAATAATTTAGTTATATTAGTTATATTATATTTACTTTTAAATCTTTAATTAACTCCGCAGGGACCTGTAGATGTGATTATAGTGACCTCGTTAATCAGCCTACAGGATCTCGCTTTTCTCATCAATTTTAGTTTCTTTTTTTTCAGGATAATGCTCTCCCAGCTAGTGTATGGAGTGTATGGCTTTTTTAAATCTTTGGTGATTCAGGAGGTTGTCTTGTGGATCAGAACATTGAAACTAAATGTGTCTAGTAGCACTGGCCTAAATTCTTTATTTTTCCAATGCAAGATGATATCTGCCTGGAAAATGAAAGAGATTTTTAGCCAGAGAGGAGAGAATGAACGAAAGCACAAACATGGTGGATGTGAATGTTATTAAATCAGAGAGGAGCTCCCGTAAAAGAAGATATAACCCCAGGCCCCCATTATATTGACTGAAAGACCTACCTTACTGTTTTTCACCGAAGCTCAGGCATCCTTGATATCATTTAAATATCATCGGGACACATATCTACATGAATTTCCAGGCAAATGTTATCTTTATGTTGGAAAAATATAATTCCTCTCCTCAAGTAAAATGTTTATAGACATCCCCAGATGGATTGGTCCAAACTAAATTAATGTCTTATGTCTTCACAAGAGTTGTGATTTGTTGACTCATGTTATTGTATTGTGTCTTTGTACAGCAAGAGAAGCCTAAGCTGATTGATCCTCTGGACTACGAGGCTGTGATCTCTGAACTTGAGCCTGAACTGAAGGAGGATCCTCTCCAAGACCTGCTGCTCTTCCCAGGCCATGACTTCACTGTGAGTTTGTGTGGTTTCGGGTGCTATCTACTAATAATCGTGTGTGGATAACAATAACTTTAAGATAGCTTTAATGATACCAGTGATAACGGTCCCCTGAGTTAAAGCCTTGGTATTTAGTATTTGGCATTTATATGTAGTAGCTTGATTTATACAGTGGATATAAAAAGTAGAGGCACCATGGCGTGTTGGTTAGCACCTTCACCTCTCAGCACTTGGGCTGCATCCAAGTTGGATTTGTTTGTCAAATCAGATCTATTGTTATTCACAGCCAGTGCATCCAAACTAAGACAGGATTGTACAAATTAGAATGCAGTCCAATTTATGCAAAAATCAGATTTTATGTAATTTTATTGCTGTCCAGACTATCAAAAATCAATCTGGATACAATCTAGATATGCAAAAAATCAGATTTGGTCTAGCAGTATGAACACAGCTGAAGTGACTCTGATCATTCCCAAATATAGTTTAGCAGTTCTAGTAGGATTTTCTTTATATTTACTTAGACTTCAGACCTCAGATAAATCAGATTTCTCCAGATATGTTGAGATGACTGTCTGCACTGTTATATGCAAGTGAATTTGTGTGCATGGACATTACAAACATATCTGCTTGGGCTCCTGTGGTAATGTTGTAGGCATCAGTAACTACATAGTCACACTGGTGAAGCTGCTTTCATAAGCAGGAGACATGGACGTGCATCACCGTAGAACACTTATGCCATAAACAGACAGATTTAGTGTTGGGGTGAGTGAGAGATTTAGTGGACTGTGCAGTGAGAGGTGTAATGTGCAAGCTTCTGTCATTCTGGATTTGACGTGATTGTTGTTTTTCACTTGAGAAAGATGCCTAAGCACTTTGAAATCCGATTTGAGCGACAAGATCATCCAGACTGAGACGGATCTGTCCAAATGTGATTGTAGTCGAATTTTAAAAATCTGATTTCACATGTTTGGGTTTTTTTTTTGCTTTGAAGACTTTCAAAAAATCAATCTGGATATAATCTAGATATGCTCAACTGCTCATAAGTTCAGCTCTCCTTGTTGGATATTTCTGATATTTACTTCTTAAGTAAAGTCATATTCTGCAAAGAGCTGTCAAAGCATCAAATATCTCATTGTTGATCAGGAGAAGGGTACCAAAAATTTCAAAGGTATTAGATATACAATGGAATACTGTGAAGACAGCAAGTGGATGAAATATGGCAAAGAGTGATATTACCAAAGACTGGATGTCCCTCCAAAATAGAGTACCTGGAATTTGGCACCGGTACTCAATGGTACTATTTTTCTTTACTTTCTCTGTAATAACAAAAAATATCAGTTATAAAATTTCAGTTTAAAATGTCCAGACTTCTCAAGTTGAACATTTTATGACTAATTTAGAACAATTGTTATATCGCACAAAATAAAAGCACATTCTACCTCCTTCTCATCTCCCAAAACCATCTGTACAACCTCCAGTCTGTCACTCTGAGGAAGCACATGTGATATCCTTCCCAAAATCTAGGAGCCATTGTAGTGTGGATATTTTGGTGGGATTTAGGAAAAATATTTGAAACAAATGAACAATGAGCATTAAGTAAGTGAAGTCATCGTATAGAACAAACCTTTCGAGTAGTGAACTACTGCAGAAGCTTATTTTGAGAAGCAGCATCATGTCCGTTCTCAGGTAAGGGTCGAGTCTATTCTACACTTGCAGTTTTAGAGTGCAGGGTTGTGGTTTTCCTGCCAAGTTGGGCCACTTTGAAAATGTGGCTGCAAATAAAATATCAGAGGTTGCGGGCTTTAGGGCTACTTTAAGTGTACCATGACCACCAAAAAACACTTGACAGTTGTGTTCAAGCATGAAGCTCACGTTTGCTTTCACAGGAACTACAAATATGTAGTCAAGCGCTAAAGCTAATTACATAAAAGAGACAGCAAGATTTTTATGTTGGTCTGTCAGCATGGTCAGGTGTGTGACATAATCATTAATTTTGTTTAAAATTATTTTATCTAAATATTATTTTCAAACATTGTTGTGTATTTGACTTATGAATATGTCAGTAGTTCCCAATACATTTAAAATATTCCTGTACGTGTTGCGTAAGGTCAGTACTTTCAGCAGTCGTCATTTAGTTACAGGGTATAGGGCCGGCCCGTCAGCATCCGTTTAAGCAAGTGAGAAGTTGAAAACACTGCGCATGTGCAAAACACTTTCAATAATGAGCTGCAGGGCACACTAATGCTTAAAAATTAAAGATTTGCATATAGGAGCTCATGTGAATATTGTTTACGATATCAGCATTGCTATGCAATGCAATATAATGAATCACGTCGTCAGTTTAAAGTTAACAGTTAGGTACACACAGACAGTCATCTTACCTCAGTAAAAATTTTATTTCCTTTATTTATGACTGGAATTAATTGTATTGGTCACAATAACCAAAGTAAAGGCAACGGAATACCACCGCTAAGTAAGTCTCCTGACAGAGGATTCATCTCACGGCGGGGTTGCCGAATTCGACACAACACTGGATTATGCTTTTTGAAATTTCATTGATGAGGTGCATTTGTGGTTGAATTAATTGAGTGAGTAGGTTTGTGTGTAGTTTCAATGACGATTGGGATGCTGCCCACAGAATTTATTGTGCACCATCTGGCGTTCTAGTCTAGAGACACCACTGATTATTATTATCCTCCTCAAACAAACAAAAAGTATGTACGTACCTGTGTGTATGAATGTGGGGAAATTCCCTCAGTCCCAAAAGATTATACAAAGACCCGCCCTGTTAAAGGCGCAGTATGTAGTTTCCTGCGACAACTAGTGGTTTAGTTTCCATATTGCAACCAACTGAAAACTTTTTCCACAACCCCTCCCTTCCAAACACGAAGGAGTCTCTACGGTGGCCGGAAGGGGTCATATATCTTTGATACTCCCGAACGCGATGTCTAATAGCAGCTTTAGAGCTAGTGATATGTCAAGTGGTAAGATTAATTTTAATTAGAAATTTAGGAAATGTAATATGTAAAATGATCAGCTACAATGCAGACAAAACATATTTTCTGCACTTCAGTAGTGCTATTGTAAACGTTAGCTGTTTTCTGTACAAAGTAATAAAGTAAACACATCAAACTGCTTCACTGTAGACAGATAATGCAGGCAGGATACACATTTTTCTCTAGTCAAGGTAAGCTTGCCATGCTCTGAAGAAGCACTTCAGCCGATAAGAGTTCACACGAGCTCATATTAGCTAAGCTCGCGAACTAGCGCGCAGCTACGAATCTCCCGTTCCACCTTAAATGCTGCAGTAGTGTTCAGCTCCGATGCGCTACAATGTCCTGCAGCACCATTTAAGGTGGAATGGGGGAAAAACTGCGCACACGATTATGAAGCTAAGCTTCATGTTTTCTTTTCTTTGACGATTGAAGTTGTTTTTTCTCTTCTTGACGAGCATAAAAATGTTCCACCATCTTAACAAATAAACCAAAAAACCTTTATTTTTGCTTCTCCTCCGTGTATTTCTTCTTATTGAGTTATATGTTTATTTCTTCTTCTTCTCCTGTTTTATTTCGGCCAAGGGTAAAACAAAGCTACAGCGCCATCGAATTTGAGTGGCCAATTCGTCATTACAACACAAACGGTTTTTGCTAGCCTCGTTTGTCCTTTTTGAACTACTGTAGAAACATGGCGATGCAACATGGCGGCCTCAGTCGGTGTTCGACCCGCCACCAATGTAGATATAAACAGCTTATTCTGAGGTAAAATAATCAAACGACTTCTTAGTTTATAATGATTACATGTGTTTTTAATAATTTTTATTAGTGATTATCTTAAATTCTGCTAAAAGATAACCCGAAATATTACATGCTGTGCCTTTAATTTCTTTTTGTTTCTGTGACCCTGTAAGTGCTTCACTCTCATACAGACCCATAACAATACATTGTACAGGTACAACGCAGCAGGGTGTGACATTATTAGCAGTGTTCGTGTGGAGGGGTGGTATATTTGTGATTGTGTGAGCGTTTCTCTTTCCTCAAGGCACAGCCCACTAAACACAGCCAGCAGGCAGAGGCCCAGTCAAACAACCACATCCTCTTTCAGTTACAGACTTAGCTATTGCACAGTTTGATGCACAAGCAAGACTGCACACACAAGCAAGCATGTAAATATCAGTAGCAGTGATCGACTGAGCAAGCATCACTCAATAGTGATGCCTGTCATTTTCCTTCTTGCTCCTATCTTCATTATAATGAGAAAGTGAAATTCACACAATTTATAAGAAGTCCATTCTCAGTACACCTTCACGACAGCAGCTCTTTAACATCTCACAAGTTAGCTGTTTTTGAGATGCTACCACCCTTCATCTGGTACCCTGTTATCATGCCTTTTAGGACATCAGTCACCTAACGTTTGTGTGTCCCGGGCCAAGTTCATTCCAAACCAGGGGTCATAATATACGGATATAACTGTGTATGTCATATTGGAGAGCTAGAGGCTATATACAGAAATGTTTATAATAGGCCCTGAGTGGCTCAGCGGACTAAGGCGCTGTCACTATGATCAGAAGATTATGAGTTTGAATCCCGGTCATGCTGCTTGTCATTGGCAGCTGGGGCCTGAGAGAGCAAAAATTTGCCATGGGTAAGATAGCACTCTCTGCCGAGCACTGTAATGTCGACTGGCTCAGGTGTCTGCCAGGCGATCCATCAGGACCTTGTGCTTTCCTCCAAGCACGTTGGCTGCCCAGCGGCGATGTATCAGAAGCAGTTTGAAAAGAGGTGGAGCTTGACTTCACATGCATCGGAGGAGGCTTGTGTTAGTCTGCACCCTTTTAGAGTCAGACATTACAACTGATATAGAGAGTCCTAATTGAGTCAATTGAGTCAAAAACATTGGAGACAAACTCTCCCTGCCTTCTCTGCAGCTCTCCAAGGTTTCAATAGATTGTGTTTTACTTCAACAAATGTAGCTAGAACGTTACTGAGTGATTGTGTTGTCTAAGAACAAAGTAGGCCTGCCTAGCTTAGAGTTCTATGAGCTTTTTCTAATAAAATACAAATATTTGTGCAGATCTGTACACATACAACTTAAATGTCCACTGATGTCATCATCACTTATTCACCAACAACTCCAGCTTTGAAGTCCAAGCAAACATCTAGACATTTGTAAGCCATCAGGCTTTGCTTGTGCATGTCCCTGGCATCAAAATCAGTACATATAAAGGTTGGGAAAGCCCATTTTTGCCACAAGTCAGTGTCCATGGACCAATGGTTCTCGTTTCATTCCCACATTTGCCATTTCCCGCAGCCATGTTACAGAATGTTTCGCCAGTCATTTGGAATAAGAGTGTATTCTGGTGGAAGAGTGCCAATGCATACCCTCTACACCTTCATCCCAGCACTCAGAGAAGATCTGTGATTTGGTAGCAGCATTCAAAGCACACAATAGAACAACAGTGATTGGTTTAGAAGCTCATTTGCATATTGCATATTTCCTACATCAGTATTTCAAAGGCAAATGTATTAAAGTCACTATTAAGAGATGATGTATTGTGCAGGGTTTGCGTCTACTGAGACTGGTACTAGTATAAAAAAGGCACACACACACACTATTCCGCATTCTAATCCCCTTTCGTTAGCTCTAATTCCTGTGTATGTTTGCTCATTAGTGACTTCATTAGCACACTAATGCACATCATCAAATGAAGTCTCACTAATTGGATGTTTAGAGTGGCCAGTTCCCAACACAGCAGAGAGAGAGAGAGTAATTTCTTTTGCCCTTTGTGGCCTGTCTTACTTTGCAGAACATGAATGTAACTGAAGTTTATATGCCAAAGCGCAATGCAGACTCAGCACTATTACGATCTTTCAAAACCATCCAGCCATTATTATAAAGAGTATTCGTCCCTTAATACTGTTGATAAAGTACCACTGACCTACAGTACCTTTTTTAAATGGGGTCTGGAACTGGTCCTCATAGCAAACTATGCTATGACCACTGGCTATGTGAACACAGAATTGCTTTACTCAGACTCTTCATGTGGTGAATGAGTGAATGAGTATCAGTAACTGGCCCGTTCTCCCTTTCATTCATTATTTACAGTGTTGACTTTTCTGGGTGACATAGCGCTCTAAGGCAGCTGCCTACTCAGCATCTTTATTTCAAACAGAATCGCTAACTCAGCGTTGTCACAAACCAAAAACCTGCACGTTTCCTCCAGGCTTGCTGTTGAGATGCTTTGATTTTCATTCTTATGCGAACACTTGTTGTAAGCACTGAGTTTGTCAACAGGGCCGCACAAGAGAGAAGGACAAAGAATATTAATGAACACTGTAGGGGAGTCACAACCAAAAAATACAGTAATAAGCAAAATCTTTTTTTTTTTTACTTTACTTTTTTACCATCCATCGTCTTCCACTTATTCGTGTTCAGGTCACGGGGCAACAACTCAAGCAAAGTAGACCAGATATCTCTCTCCCTGGCCACCTCTTCTAGCTCAAAAGCCAGCTTCAGTAGCTGAGGATCAGAATGCCAAGGCCTTTGCCTTAGGTCATTATCCAAATCACATCGCACCCGACCACCATTATGGCCTCCCACAGAGGTGGTGAGCCCATGCCCATCAACACAGGGGTCTTACTGTTCCTCTCTTTCATGGTGGTCTTCTTGGATCACTTTTTGTCTGGCCTGTCACCCAATACCAATTTGTCTGGGGAGACCCTACCAGGAGCTATAGATTGGTGACATGTATAGTTGGATGGATCTGTGAATAATAATCTTTTTTGAATGTTTATGGGCTTCTCCAGTTGTTTCAACATTTAGGTTGGCTTCATTTTTACTGTAATTTAACAAACACTGCTGTATCAAAATGTATAATATTGTGACAAAATTATTTTAGTTAATTTTGTAAAAGATAAAACAAAACAACACAAAACAACAACAAAAAGGCTTGAAATATGTCACTTTTATGGGTAATGAATATAAACTATCTTACAGTTTGCTTTTTTTAATTAAATTATGAGCACAAATCAACTTTTTCACAATATTCTCATTATTGGAGATGCACTACTAAAACACATTAGTCTTCAGGTTGGGCTGGGGTTGGATTGGGTGGTCCCCTGCAGGAAAACATGGGGGTTTGAAAGTGTGACTGAAGACTGTTGGCTGTCACAGTCCAGGTCAGGGGTGTCAAACTCCAGTTCTGGAGGGCCGGATTTCTGCACTGTTTGATTTTCCTGATTCAACTCAGCAGGTAATGAGCAGGTTTAATTGTAGTATCATAGAGAAATCACCAAACTGTGCCCTTCAGGACTCAAGTTTGACAACCCTGGTCTAGGTATTTCATGGCAAACTCTGATGGGACTATAATGATCAGAAATGTTCGACTTGGACTTGTTTAGCTACAAATAAATAGCATTTTATTTTCCCCAACAATGATTCTTGTATGTGTTTTTTGAGCATCTTGACCAATCACAGTTCCTGTAGTGTTTGAAAGTATACATACAAACATAAGGTTAATAGAATAAGTCGTGATTTGTGAATGGGTCCTTTGATCATCATGTTGTTTTTCACTATTGTGTGAGATGGATGTACAGAGGATGTTGCTGATGTAAATTTGTCATTTACTCATTTTTTCTTCTTTTCTTTTATTTCTGAAAACACACAGGTGTCTACTTTTCCTCAGGAGAGGAGAACACTGCAGTCCACTGTACCAGAGGGAGCAGAGGAACAGGCCGAATGTCTGCTGGTCAGACAGGTGAGTTTATTTGTGTGTGTTTGTGTGTGTGTGTGTGTGTGTGTGTTATGTGCTGGTTGAGAGGAAATGCCATGCTAGCCAAAGGCTTATCATGTGAGAACAGAAAGGAAATATACACCCACACACATTTACACACACACACACACACACAAATACACTCATCTCCAAATATTTTTTAAAAAATCTTAATTAAAAAATTTTACTGTTATATACAGGGTGTCCAGTTTTTCTTCTTTATTCAAACAATTGTGAATAACTTTAATACTAATGAAGATCTGGTCATGAAATTTGGACTAAATATACCTCAGTCTGTGTGACAAAGACTGATGTAACAACATGTGCTGAAAATGTCCAGCATTCAGATCTTTTTTGCTGATTAGGTGGTGATGTGATGTATGGAGACGTGTTTTTTTGGCCTGCACTGCAATCATACATGTCTTTTACACACAGACTGAAGTATATTTAATCCAAATTTCATCACCATATCTTTATTAGTATTAAAGCTAGTCATGGTAGTTTGAGTAAAGAAGCAAACAAGGTACCCTGTAAATTAATTACGCATAAAGTGACAAATAAAATGTTCTTATAATCTGGGATTCTGGATTTCATGAGCTAGTTTTAAACCATACTGATCAACAGAAAAGCACAAAAAGGCTTAAAATGTCACTGTAATGAATAGAAAATACATGACCATTTACGTACTTTCTTGAAATAATTTATGAACAACAATGAGCTTTTTCACAATTAAATTTTTTTTTTATGCATCCGTGTTTGTTAATATATTACAGCAAAAAGCTAGCCAGCCTTAATGTTGTAAAAATTAGAGAAGTTTATAGACATTTAGTAAAGCTTATTATTCACAGATTCATCAGGCTATAAATATCATGAAAATTTTTTTTTTTTTTTTTTTTTTTTCAGTTCCACAAAATTATATTATTTATAATTATACTTTCCGAGACATAGCATACTGAAACTCAGTTTATTTGTGTCACATGACATACTGAAAGATGATCCCGGCTAAAGTTGCAATGTTTACATCAGCTGAAGACATCTGACCTGCTCACATTTGGGGGATGGATACATGAGCTCAAACACATTTCTACAGTGAAGAGAAGTAGTTCAGGACCCAAATAACACCCAACAAGCTTGTGTACCTCCGCAGTAGAAGTAGTTCTACATCAGGATTCGAGGGGTCACAGAAACCTATTTTTCGGATAAAATCTCTAAATTCAGTGAATGACTTTTTTGCTGTGTTTAAGTATTTTTAATTATACAAACATGTACTATGATAGATATTTGAGACTATTATCTTTCATGTACAGCAATAAAACCATGTGACTTATTTTTGTCGCTAGTGTGAGTGACAGGCTGAACAATAAAATATCTCAATAAGTTACCCAGCGACTTTGGCCGAGTTTTCCCAGGCGGGGTCACATTTAAAGTGTATGTACCTTGATGAACCACAAATATAGACTTCATTGACAAATCTGTACATTAACTCCAATCACAAGTCAAAACATTTAATTTTTTTGGCTTTCGTCAATTCTAAAGTCTGATTGTAATCACTGAACACATAACACGTGATAGAGTGTACAGTAACTCATTTTTTGGACACTCCTGAGTGCTTGTGTGTGCAAATGAGCATTCATGCATGTGTTTCAGGAGGAAGTTGAAATTACTGCTGACTTCACTCAGACATGCTCCAGATCCCTGAGCAAGCACGGAAACAAGCCAGACTACCATGTCATTGCTGGGAGGGGTAATACCAATGAATGGGACGGGTTGTCTTTTGTCGTGTTTATGCTGGGGGTACCTATGAAGACATAAACAATGCAAACTAGGAGAAATGAACATGACTTTGTTTTGAATTTCAAATGAATAAAAACTCAAAAACTCTCATATATAGCTAGTGTTAGACCCCCACAGTCTTGTGTACATGGGTAGGTCTGTCATTCTGTCAGAGAGGGGTGGAGGAGGTGGATGCAGTGTGGATCCCAAAAAACAAGGCTTCTACAAAATTTTGTCCCAGTTATAGTTCATCCACCCAGTTTTCATTGCCGTGCCCACGTAACTCGCTGATAACTAAGCATCCGTCCACGTTCGTCATTCATTCTGGCTTTGTTTCTCGTTGTTTCTTGTTGATTAAACAAAACAAACTAAAACATGACGCATCATGTAAAATAAAATATAAAATGTAAAATAAATATATAAATATAAAAATATATAGTAAATATAAAAAATATAACATATAAAGTGATGCATCACCACCGTGATCGAGAATGGGTGCACAAAACAAACACTCTAAAATGGAGCATAAACCCATAAGAGTGATGTTAATTGTGAATTTATCCATTGCATTAGTCTTTTATATTTATTTCTTATTGTGTTCTGTATGTAAAATTACAATTATTCTATGTAAAATTTCTTTTTGGAGTGTTTGGTACAGATTAATTGGATTTACATGATTTCTTGTGAGAAATATAGCTTCAGTTATTGTTCATTTTGGTTATCATCATGCACTTTAAAACAGATTAATGACAAAAACTGAGGTTCCACAGTAATCTGTATTGGCACTGAAAGTAAACTTGGAAGCACAACGGCTGACTTTTCAGGCTAATAGTTAAAAACTGTCATCTAAAACTAGGATAATATTTCGCTTTGACAATATGAAAACAGTAGATACTAACTCCAGTATCTGTGCTGCTATAACACTAACCATGCCTCCAAAATGTAGTTAATAGTAATTAATTTAATTACATGATGATTGAAAATCAAAGTTCAGTCGCCTTTGTACTTTCCAATACAAGTCCTCCCAGAACGGTTTCTCAGGTGCATGACCACTCAGTCTGTGCTTCAGAGAGAAACACACAGCTCATTCCTCCCTCCTGCCCTTGGGAAAGTTAATTCAGTTTCTCTGCAGTTTGATTAATTTGAATCATGAATCCCATCTGGCAGTTCAGGAGAGCATCTGAGGTTCTCAGAAGACTATAGACAGCTCAGTGAGGCTTGTTGTTGAAGCAGGACCTCTAATATATCTCACTTATGGTTGATGATGGGTAAAGTAGTTCTCACTGACTCCCTTTGCTTATCTTTTCAGGCCTGCCTGTTCTACAACTCCCAGCTGCATGTGGTCGAGTACAAGTATCAAGAGTATGCAGGAGACTACCGCCTGCTACCCAGGTACCAGCTCCTTTATCATGCCACAGGCATTCACATGTAGCTGAAGTTAATATTGGTTGAGTTTGTTGCATGCTGTTGATGTGTCCCACTAGTCTTAAATCAGCAGTTTGGTTTGCAGTCTTTAGTTTTAAACCGGAGCTACAATGCTTCCAAAAAAAGCACCATGGTAATGCCATCATGATAGGACCAAGGCTTTTAAAATTTTTGTATTACAATTGTATCTAATCTATCTGTATTACAATTGTATCTAATTGTATGTAATCTGATAGTATTTACTATGTTAAATTATATTAGGTGTATTACTATACTATTATTGTTGTAGTACCTTGATACTATAATGGTAATACTATAGTAATGCAGCTAGTTTTACCAAATTAACACTAGTAATAGTAATTTATTATGGTAAAAGTGTTTGAATAAATATTACCATATACTATCATTATAGAACCAAGGTAATACCATCATCATAGTGTCCAAATAATCATGATGTTTTACAATGGTAATACAATCATACAACCATGGTAGTACTATAGTATATTTGTTCTAAGGGAAGGCTAATATAGCTAACAAGAAATGGAACTTAATAGACACCCCCTAGCAGGCATACAACCTCATCAGAATGTAGTACTAACGCTGCAAAGAATTGTCACAATGTTATTGTGCCTGCTTGGCTGTTTAGTACTCTACAAGCTACATGTCTAGATTCTCACAAACCTGTCACCACATACCATAACCAGTATTTCTTTCCCCTGAAACAGGAGCGTGAGGAAGGTGGGGAAGGGAAGGATGGTTTCATTTCATTTTAGTTTGAGGAAAGTGGAGGATGTTCTTAGCTGATTTTAATTTTAGGGATGATTTTAGCTCATTTTAGTTTTTAGGAATGTGAGGGATAGT
>BRDA01060999.1:0-11294 GCA_036984385.1 Crenuchus spilurus | reverse complement strand
TTTAAAACACATATATAAAAACTAAAACCACAATTACAACAATAAACATTAAAAGCCAACATCTCAGACTGAGTTAAAAGCCAAAGAAAAGAAATGTGTTTTAAGAAAGCATTTAAAAGCAGAGAGTGCGTCAGCCTGCCTGATGTGCAGAGGGAGATCATTCCACAGTTTTGGGGCAGCAACTGAAAAAGCACAGTCACCTCTCATCTTCCTCTTTGTCTTTGGGATAACCAACAGTGACAGATCAGCTGACCTGAGGGAGCGTGCAGGGACGTATAGGTGGAGAAGGTCAGACAGATATGGTGGGGCAAGGCCATGAAGACATTTAAAAACAAATAAAAGGATTTTAAAATCAATCCTAAAATGAACTGGAAGCCAGTGAAGTGAGGCTAAAATTGGTGTAATGTGTTCACATTTTTTGGCACCAACTAAAAGTCGAGCAGCAGCATTTTGTACCATCTGTAGTCGGGTGAGCAGTGTCTGGTTCAGCCCAACATAAAGTGCATTGCAATAGTCTAAGCGAGTAGTGATAAAAGCATGGATTAAAATATCAAAATGGTGCCGTGAAAGAACTCGCTTTACCTTGGCTAGTTGTCTTAATTGATAAAAGGTGGACTTGACTACTGACTTAATTTGAGCATCAAGTTTAAGATTACTGTCCAATTTTACACCCAGATTTGTTGCAGTCATTGTCAGATGTTGACTCATAGGACCCAGATCAACATTAACTTTGGAAGTGTCACTGGGCCCAAACATCATGACTTCAGTCTTTTTATCATTCAGGTGCAAGAAATTTGACAACAGCCATGCCTTAATATCTCCATTGCACTCTAAAAGATGGTTTGCAGAGTATGCATTTTACTGTTTCAGTGGCACATAAATTTGACAATCATCAGCATAAAAGTGGAATGCGATGTCATGTCTCCTAAAAATTTATCCCATTGGAAGTAGATACAGAGAGAAAAAAAGAGGGCCAAGTATAGAGCCTTGAGGCACCCCACATGTAAGGGGCGTTGCACCAGATTTAGCATCTCCAATATGGACACAAAAGCTTCTCTCTGAAAGGTAGGACCTGAACCTAAAACAACACCCTTAATGCCCACCCAGTTTTCCAGACAAGACAGGAGGATGTGATGGTCCACTGTGTCAAAGGCCGCTGTTGTATCCAACAGGACAAAAGCAACACAGTGACGAGAGTCAGTGGATAAAAGAATGTCATTAAAAACCCGCAACAGTGCTGACTCAGTACTGTGATGGGATTTAAAACCAGACTGGAACACTTCCAGGGTGTCATGATTATTTAAAAATGCGCTTAGCTGGCAGTAGACTTAGTAAACGTTTTCTAAAATTTTAGAAAGAAAAGGAAGTTTGGGAGATTGGCCTAAATTTAAAAGGTTTAGAAGAGTCTAAACCAGGTTTTTTAATTTTAATACACAATCATATAAAAATATTATGACCGTCTACCTAATAGTGGGAATAACACTATTGGCACTATATTGTAACACTGTTTGCTCAATGGTGAAACTTTTGTTGTTGCTCCTGTGTTCATTATAGAGGTTAACTAGTGCACTGTGTGTT
This sequence comes from Crenuchus spilurus, assembly GCA_036984385.1. NCBI lineage: Eukaryota > Metazoa > Chordata > Actinopteri > Characiformes > Crenuchidae > Crenuchus > Crenuchus spilurus. The sequence goes on along the minus strand of BRDA01060999.1, from coordinate 9,716 downwards.
GATTTGTCTAACACTCACTGGAGTCATCGTTTCCCTCTGGCATCAATTGCCCCTGGGTGACTGAACAACACAAAATTAGTGGATGCCATCACCCTAAGCCTGCTACCCTATTACCATGCCCTTTTGGACATCAGTCAAATTGCGCCCTTGGCCCATGATGATAATCTTACACTCTGTTACAACTGACTGGTGTGCTCGCTTATTTATATGTGCAGAAAACCCTGCCACGTGGCATCTGTGATGACTGTGTATTAAATATGATTGACTATTCATAATGTTGCAATCTAACAATTACTGTGACAATAAAACTCAAGGTTTAAGAAAACATCAAAGCATAAAATTAGCTTAACAGAACAGGTATCTGTATGTAGTCTTTACTTTATAGAACATTAGATGCATTTTAAAGCCTTTAAATATATGAAATATACACCAATAAGTCATAATATTAAACCCACCTCCTTTTTCTACCACAACAACTCTACAAGACCTCCACAGGTGTACTGTAGTATTGGGCACCAACACATTTAAATCTTAAATCCAGGAAGTCCAGTAACTTTTTCAGTGATTTGTTTGCTAGATTATCTCTTCTAGGGAACTGTGCTAGATGGGTTAGCCAATGTTGCTCTTGTCCATCAGTGAACCATGAGTGATCATGACCTTGAGCCTTTTTTGGTAGGTTTTTGGAATACTCCACAAGACCGTTTTTTTTGGAGATGCTCTGACCCAGTAATCTCACCATGAAAATATTGGCCTGTGGCACAGTTGCTCAGATCCTTAAACATTTGTGCCTCTTCCCAGAAGATTAGAAAATGACTTCAGTATTTTAATGAAAACAATGACTCATAGTTTTTAGTGTTTGTTTAGATTTTGTTCAACTACGAAATCCATATATTCTGTGCCCTTTTTTTAAAGGAATATATTTTAAGGAAAAGGAAAGTCTCAACATTCTTCTCAACCATTTGGTAGAGCACATCTAAATCACTATATCTTCTTGAAGAATGTGTTGAATTCAACACAATGCAATTGGGTCATCTCTTCCATTCGGCAGAGGTATGTTAGGCTAAAAAACATCCACTAGAGGTCATTAGAAATGCAACATGTTCTTGTCTGAATGTAAACTATCAATGCTTCATAATATACCACAAGAAATAAACTGATCAAATACTGAAAAAACATCAGTGCTGTTGCACCACACAGATGAGTGTTGAGTTTAAAAAGTGAACAGAATTAGCATGTATTTGTATCGCATGTTTCTATTTTATCATAAAGTTGTATGTTTATCATAAACACTGTTTAAAGTTTACATTATTACGCCCCATCCTGCCCCAAAAAATCTTCTTTCTGGGTGAGGATGTTAAAGGGTTAAGGAGCGTGATCATGTTTTGCATTGTGAAGTGGCATGTAGGACAAAGGCCAAAAGAAACAAGAAATGAGTCATAGAGGCCTGTGAAGGTGAACTAAAAGCAGTGACACGTCTTGTTTTTGAGTAAAGGTCACGTAGATGTTGTTTCAGTTCACTTCTCTCTCGTGACTCATGGCCGAGGTCAAGCACACTTAAATTTTGTCACTCAAGTTTAGCCAGATCATAATGACCCTGCTCTGTTCCCACTGTGGTGAATGGCGCATGGGACTGATGTCAGGTGCCGACTGCTCACTCATGTATGGAGTGTTGGTTTTTGTTGCTCAGTACATGCTGCTGTCAAAATCCACTTGCAGAGTGTTCACTCTGTTTTTCTAAGCTTCTCTCAAATCGATTCCTGCTGTCATGGATGATGTTTTCTCCATCATGTTTGCTTTGGCTCAGCTCTGGATGTTTCAGATAATGCTCAGATCTCAGGCCTGCATTAGCAATGCCTCTGCAATGAGCGCAGCCTTACGGGTGCTTATACCCTTGAGGAGTGGTGTGTGTTGGACAGCAACACTCCAGTTAAGGCTGCAATTAAGCAGTTGACATACGTGCCTGTTTTTCCCTGAGCTCAACTTCAAAGTCCTTTCCCAGAAGACTGCATTTACATCTTTCTCCAAATCAGCAGTAGATTAAATGCTTGTCAGTACAAGCACTTTCAACAAAGAATTAAGAGTCAATAGTTGTCTCATTCCATTTGCTCCTTTCCAACGACGGCTAGCGCTAGTGCTATTGTAATCACATGGCCTATCTAAGGGTTCTAAAACAGTGTTCTATTGTTTTAGCACTGCCCATGTGCTTTATACACTGTGCAGTAAGTGGCTTATAGTTTTTTCTTCTTATCATTCTCTTAACAAGTACAGCAGCCGAGTGTGTACTTTGTCTCAATCTGATTGCTGGTATTTACAACATTAACCCTTTAACATCCTTCACCAAAAATAAAGAAACTGAACTAAACTACAAATACAAAATTTTTGCAATTTTTAAAAAACATACTCATGGTGTGTGTGGTGCAACAGCACTAATGGTTTTTCAGCATTTGAGTTTATTACTTGTGGTTTGACTAGGAAGCTGCTTTATTGCATTCAGACAAGAAAATGTTGCATTTCTGACCTCTAATGGATATTTTTAGCCTAGCACCTCTACCAATTGGTAGAGATGGTGCAATCACATTGTGTTAAGTTCAACACCTTTTTCTAGAAGATATAGTGACTCAAATGAGCTTTATCAAATGGTTGAGCAGGATGTTAAAGGGTTAAAGAGGTTTGAGTGAATTGTGATCTCTTTCAGGCTGTGGATTGCTTTAAGATAGACTCACTGTCCAGCCTTGCTGTTCCAGACTTCGCAGGGACCAAACAGACTCCCTTGTCCTTCCCAAGTGAGGAGGAAAGAGAGCCAGTAATAAAAGCCGCCTGCCAAAACCTCAGCAAATTCCTGATGAAGGAAAGAATGCAGCAGGAAAAGAAGCCACGTTCGCCCTCTTCTTTTCTCCTTTTCACTACCCCCATTTTGTAACAAAAATCTGGTCCTCGAGCCTTTTTAACCCTCTTTCACTTGTGAAGTTCTGGCACAAAAAATGAGCTCTGTAAAAAGGCCTCAAGCAGTGAACTGGCAGGTTGTGCTGCAAAAGAACTTGGTAAGCACCAAAGTCGATTAAATAATCCAGTTCATCTACATCCACTCCTCTTCTACACTTCATCTTTGTTTGCATTTGTTTATAGTGTCACCTGTACAAAAGGACCTCTGACATTAAACTTTCTTGCAGGACACTAAAGAAGACAATGGCTAAGTCATGTTGCATTGTTAAGCATCAAAGGGGAAATGTCTTATTAGTGAATATCAATCGTACTGTAGTTTGTTTGGCTCATGATAAATCTCCGGTAATTAGTTCTAGATGCGACAGCAACGAGGCAAAATGCACACATGCAGAGGAGTGTGCTTTGGCAGACACAGATAGTCTGCACTGGATCACTGTTTGGATCTGGTCTCGATGGAAAACATTCCTAATGAAGGGATTTCTGCATTGTTTACTTTTGTGGGCACTTACTGATGGAATGAATGTATTATCCACTCCACATTCATACGGCATTCACTGTTTTGAAAGCAGACCTCACATTTATTAAGTAATAGTTGACTACAGTCTCAGCCTCTTCACCAATTATAGTGTTTTATACATTAAATATGCACTGGCTGTAACCTTCACAAGTTTGAAAATGAATGATTTTGGAGATGTTGGCCTGTCATTCACTGAAACCTATGTTATTTATTACATCACACTGATGTAATCACAAAATCTGCCAATACAATGCTGCATTTTTATTGAGTGTGATGCACTGGCATAATAGCAAGTTGGGCCAATCATAGGGGGCTGGAAGGGGGTCCCTGACTAGGCCCTGATGTATATAACACTTATATCACTACATAAGCAATTTTATATACATGACTCATAGGTTCACTGACCACTTCATTAGGAACAAACAGACCTTGTATCTACACTCATTGTCCATTTCAGCTCCACTGAGCATACAGGTGCACTTTGTAGTTCTACAATTACAGACTGTAGTCCATACTTTGTTCACCCTGTTCTTTAATGATCAGGACCCCACAGGACCACCACAGAGCAGGGATTATTTGGGTGGCTGATCATTCCCAACACAGCAGTGACACTAAGGTGGTGGTGGTGTGTTAGTGTGTGGTGCTGGTATGAGTGGATCAGACACAGCAGAGCTGCTTGAAATGTTAAACACTATGTCAGCTCACTGTTCACTCTATTAGACACACCTACATTGTTGGTCCACCTTATAGATGTAAAGTCAGAGACTGCAGTTCATCTGTTGCTGCACAGTTTGTGTTGGTTCTCTAGTTTTTCACTGGTGGTCACTGGTTGAAGCACTATTTTCATTCCAGCAGTGACACTCAGGTGTTTAAAAACGTCAGCAGCTCTACTGTGTCAGATCCACTCATAACAGCACAATACACACTAACAACACCACCACCACCACATCAGTGTCACTGCAGTGCTGAGAATGATCCATCCCAAAAATAATACCTGGTCTTTAGTGGTCTGTGTTGGTCCTGATCACTGAAGAACAGGATGAAACAGGCTTAAACAGGATAAAGTTCAGCTGCCATTTTCAAATAATACAAAAAATTGTTAAAAAATGGAAAAGATTAACAATGACAATATGCTTTAATCAGTAAACTCAAAGTTTGTGTGTTTGAGGTGGTGACTAGTGCGCATTTTGGCCACATTTAAGAAATTAGCATAGCTGTGGGTAGTTTGATTTTAAATCGACATGAACTTGATTAGATAACCAAACTTGACATTAAAATGCATTTTTTTATTTTTGCCAATTTGAATACCTTTCCCAATGTAGTAGTTGCCAATTAACCCATCCCATCCACTAGGGGGCTCTGCCCATCACTTTGCAATGTCCCTGACTCTAGAAAGGTGAAGACAAGCACATGCCTCCTCTGTTGCATGTGATACAGTCACCGCCTCTTTTTGAACTACCGCTGATACGCGGTCACTGGGGAGCCAGCGCGCTCCGAGGAAAGCACAGGATTTCCAGCTCCGATTGGACAATCAGTAGACGCCTGAGCCAGCGGACATTGCAATGTGAGAGTGATGGGGAGAGAGAGCGACAATTTTTGCTCTCTTGGGTCCCAGCTGTTGATGGCAAACAGCATGACCGGGATTCAAACTCGCGATCCTCTGATCATAGTGTCAGCGTCTTAGACTGAAGAGCCACTCGGGGCCCTAAAATGTACATCTTCCAAAAAATAAGAGAAAAATCTTCTGGATTTTTAGCTTTTGCAGGTTGAAAGTCTAAATGTAAATTTAGGCCCTGTCATGGCTATGGTGAAATTAATGTAATGCCTTGCTCAGTGCTTGACAGAATAGATGGATGGAAATTTAAGCAAAAAAGTATGTTTTTCTCCTGAAAAAGTACAAATATTTGGTTATAAAAATACAAATGTCATGTCACAGGCTGCACAGACGAGTCACTTCTCTTCAATGCCCTCTGTCTCTTATTGCTTGTAGCAGGTTAAACCCTGATAATCCAGACCATGGCCTAGTGTTATCCATCCAGGTTATTATTGGTCTTTGTAATGAAGTAAGGTACACCACTATTCATCACCATTATAAGTTTACGTACTTTCCCGTTTAGTCATGTTCTTCCAAAAGAGTAATGATTGTAACCCAGAGCTTTTTACTTACCTGGAAGAGTCCATCCTGGTAAAAGGATTGGGGGAGATCAACCTGTAAAAGAAACATAGAGATGTTACTGGAAATAAATGATTATTTTAATATGCATATATGTAAATATGAACAGTGTAAATAGGCCCATACCTATATTTGTTATTTAAAATGTCACTATATAAAATACTAATATATGCTATTACCCCGTTTTACCTACTATGGTAATTAAATGTTCCTAGGGGAGGAGCTAACAGTATAAAGGTGCTATCTAAGATGAAGAAACATCAGTCTATGCTTAGCAATGTGTACGGGTAAGAAATACATGACTTTATGATCATTGAGCTTCAGTTACTGTTTGTAGAACTTTTGTTTGTTTTTTTGTTTTGTTTATCGTGAAGTTCATACTGTTAAACTGTGAACAGCTGTTACTATTGGTGTGTAAATAAATGTTGGAGAAAAAGGAATACCTGCCTGCCTGTTATACATTATGCCTGCCTTCTCACACTTGCCCTACACTACCCTTAGAGTGTATTCCCTACTTTCCTAAGATCCTGGAAGAGCACTTTATCACAGTCTTCCATGTCTTCGGACTCCCTCCACAAGGGATAACACTCTCATAACACTTTCTTCAGTGCTCTCATGTGTGTGCCTCATCACCAGTGGCATCTCTAGAATAGAATGCCAGGTGGGGCAGAATAAATTCTGTGGGCAGCATCCCACTCATTAGTGAATCTACACACAAACCTACTTGCTCAATTAATTAAACCACAAATGCACATCATCAATGAAATTCCAAAAAGCATAATCTGGTGTTGTGCTTCAATACTTAAATACAATTTATTCCAGTCATGAATAAAGGAAATAAACCTTTTCCTGAGGTAAGGGGTGTCTACGTGTTATCTAAATGTTAACTTTGATTAAATTGTCGATGTGATTCATTATATTGTTTGTCAGTTACTGTGATGTTTTTGAGTGGCAAGCTGTGTAACAACCCCAATACCATAAATTATATTCACATATTTTGTAAGTTCCCATATGCAAATCTTTCATTTTTTATTGGTTGCTCCCAGCATGGGGCCAGCATTAGAGTGCCCCGCAAACCATTATTAAAGATATGTTGCACATGTACAGTGTTTTCTACTGCTCACTTGCTTAAACAGAGGATGACGGGCCGGCCCCATACTTACTAACTAAATGACGACTGCTGAAAGTACTGACCTTATGCAACATGAACAGAATATGTAGAACTATTTACAATATTTAAAAACATGTAGAAATATTTTAAATGTATTTGGGGCTTCTGCCATTTTCATAAAACAAATACACAATGTTAGGAAATAATATTTAAGTAAAATAAATGTAAACAAAATTTTTTGATTACATCACACACTGCTCTACCGCAAAGTCTGCCTCTAATGTAGAGACGCCCCTGCTCATCACATGACTAATGTAAGTAACATAATGGGATTTAACAAGCATCAGTAACTCCTTTTCTGTTCTGGCATCTCATAGACTTGCTCAGTGGTCATCATCTTCATCCATGAGATCTTCAGCAAATTCCTGATGCACTCAAAAGCCTGATGACATCTTTCTTCAGTGACCAGGCTCCACATCCATATGTAGCTACTGGCCAGACCAAGGCTTTCATCAGTCTTAGTTTGGTGTTGGTGGTAATTGACTTGCTTTTCCACATCTTTGTCAATTTGACCATCACCAACATGCCCATGGCCATGCAAATAATACTAAATAACCATATTCATGCACAATTACTCCACATATTTAGAAAATACAACATAAAATATAATGGCATAAGATCCCTTATAAAATACACTACAGAATCAGCTGAAACTAATCCAGCTCAAACAGTTTGACTCACCTGTTGCTGATTTAAGATCTTTCAACTTTAAAATCAGATCTGTTTTCTGTTCAATCTACTTCAAACGAAAGTTGTCCTAATAAAACCCTCTGACTAAGCTAAATCCATAATTGAATAAGTAAATCCAGCTCTGTCTCGTCTCTCAATTGCATTTGGAAATGGACCTCAGTATGATCTTTTTGGATAAGATACAAGCAAGTGAATGATCTCTTCACTGTTTAGAGCTCCTGCTCTTTTAGTGAAAGGAGCCAACATATGAGTTCAAGGCCTTTCATTAGCATTGCAGGAGATTGAGTCATCTTGGCAGTGTGAGTTTAACCCCACTCCTGTGAAACTCACCTGTGCATGGTCAGAGGGAGCTGCGCAGAAGAAACCTGGGGTTCACTCAGAGGTCTGCTGTAAATATTTTGGATCGTTTACACAGAAAGCATTCGCTGTCTGTTCCTTTACTTATGTGGTTTTTCATAGTCGTTTTTTTTCCCTGTCGTTACCAGATAATGGCTTGTGTAGTGCAGCCGGAATGCTCCTCTCTTCCCCACATGGCTGTACCATAAGTAGTATGCTTAAGCAATAATCACAGATGATGACTTTTCAATGTCTCATTTTCATGTTCAGTTGGAAAACATTATTGTGCAAGTCTTCAGCTCTGAATTTCTGAATATTTAAACATCTAAACTCTAAAGTGAACATACTTTAGATTTGTTGTTAACATAAATACTGTACATGAAAGGCAGACTCCCACTGCAGAGCTCTGCATTTCTATATGTTTTAGTGCTCTGCATTACTAGCAGTGCTAACTGAAGAATACATCTGTCCCACACACAATAGAAATGTTTTTCCACATTCATCTGCCCAGTAATACTCACAAATTTGTTTCAGGACTTTGTGATGAAGCACAGTGTGAAAGAGATTCCACTGCAAGGCTGTGAGAGTCCACTATACACTGAACTGCACTAGAACATTGCCTTCCTCTACAGTCTGGGACACATGTGCAGTGCAGCACTCTTACCCCCATTATGTTCATTAATCTGCAATCATCAAACTTAAGATTTGTGTTTGTTCAGCTGCTTGGGAAGCACTTTACCTACTGATTCAACATGCTGGGGCAGGTCATTCTCATTCTCACATAAATGCTGACTTTCTTGTATAAAGAACAGGGCCGTCTCTACATTAGGGGCAGGTGGAGCCTGGCCCCACGAGATTTCACTGTGGAGCAGTGTGTAACAATCAATAATTTTGTTTAAATGTATTTTATTTTAATGTTATTTTCTAACATTGTTGTGTATATGACTTATGAAAATGGCAGTAGTTCCGAATACCGGTACATTTTAAATATTCCTGTATGTGTTGTGTAAGGTCAGTACTTATGTAAGAGAAGACTCGTGTTTGAGAACTGGATTCATTTTTTTCCTTTTTTCTGTTTAATGCCTAGTTCACACTACACAATTTTAGCCCAGTTTTCCAGTCGCTGACTAGTTTTTCGTGGACCGCTCTGCTCAGAGGTGAGTTGGGAAAGACTTGAGGCTTGCTCAGTCGTGAAGGCTGAACTCCTGAAAGATGCTCATCGGGTCATCGCGGACTGATTGCTGACTAGTTCATGATGTCCAGTAGATATTTGACATGTTGAATATCTGTGTCAACAGCACTAACTACACCAATGAGATCCAACTACACCAATGAGATCACGTACAGTGTCTGTGATGTAATCTCTCTGTTATTGTTATTGTGACTGCACTGCAGAAATAATGTGATTGATTATATGTATGATCATGGGTGTAGGAGCGGTTTTGACACTGGGGGGGACACATTTGCTAATATGAATCAAAGTCCACCCTATCCTCTAAAATATTACCTATAAGCTGATTGCACTTTAGATAAGGTAGAAATCAGTGTATGTATAGTGATATAGAACATTTATGGAATTACAGTAAACCACAAATAAATAAACAAATGCAACATTATCTGTACTTCTGTTTATTATTAGATTAATCTAATTAAAGATCACTTTACAAACTAAACATGTTACTCCACATTCCATGTTACTGTTGTCAGAAAACCTCTAAATTATGCGTGCAATGTCTGGATTATATACATATATAAAAATAAAGGTGGCAGATCGCTACCTTGCCGTGGTGAAGAAGCTTGAGAGAACCTTTGAATCTAAGAGCGATACCATCTGGAGCTATGCTTCTGGTAGGGCCACCCTTGATGGTAAGGTCAAAGAGGAGGTT
>BRDA01060989.1:0-14973 GCA_036984385.1 Crenuchus spilurus | reverse complement strand
TCTGAATAAAATATTGACATTTGCCATCTCCACATCATTGCATTCAGTTTTTATTCACAATTTGTTTAGTGTCCCAACTTTTTTGGAATCCGATTGGTATTATTATTATTATTATTATTATTATTATTATTATGCTTCTTTTTGATAACTGTTGACCTCCATATTTATCCATTAAGACACTGCAGAATATTTTTGTATGTTTACAGAATTCCACTTATTTTGTGCCTTTTAAGAAGCATTAAGTGGTATTAAGTAATATTTTAAGGCATTTAAAGGATTCAAAGACATCACTTAAACTATGTGTGATAGTTTCCCAGCCAAGAACCGACGCTCATCCCACTGTCCTGTCCGGGAATCAAGCAACAAATCATTTTGATCGAATGTCCAGATCGATTAGTCATCAGTTCTAGTTGTGCAGGAGTGGACAATGATGGAACAGTCAATGGGGATGGATGGGAATCCCTCTGCCCCCTGAGCATGAGCAGCCCATAAATATGCCCATTGACTTTCTGAAGAGCGCATTGTAAGCTGAGCTGATAGTCCTTTGCCGGGAAGCGTGCTTGCAAATGGACAGTTCCCTTTCAAATACCTGTTAGTCAGTAAAGTCTGGAGCAGCCAGATCATGATTTATCCAGCTCTGTCTTTCTAATGCCTCCAGAAGCGTTCAAGTTCCGTATCTTTCTGCACTTACAGAAAGTGTCAGGGTAAGCAAAGTGTGTAGATATGTCATCCCAAATTTGGGTGCACAGTCATGGTCCTGTAGCACTACCACTCCGTAATCTGGTCCAGATCATGATTACTTTCAGGTTACCCGAGTTACATATGCATCTGAATGTGGATCTGAACTCTCCAAGCCAGAAGGTCTCCATGACTAGGACTGGGCGTCTTAAACTGGCTGTGATGTCAGAATAAGGACACTAGGCGGCAGTAAAACACTAATAATGAACCTCTTCTGAACTTCCTGGAGTTTTTAGATGTTTGATTGACAGTTTTAAAGAGTAAAGCGTTGATCACTACATGGGAACATTTTGAGTGAAAATCCTTGACTTTGTCGCTTATTTGAACCATCTGTGTGAAAAGGTTGAGTCGAGTAATAAGACTGACCAGAGCACTTTTTTCTGTTTTCATTTCCACGGGTCGCTTAGAGTGACCCTCAGGCTGTAGTGTTATATTCTTAGCTTTTTTATTCTCTTTCCTGCCATGTTTGACTATTTTTAATCTCATGGCTGTTCTCTGTTTTCTGGCTTGGTTCTATTGTCTTGGCTTCTGGGTGGCACAGTGCACTTGTGTCATTGCTGTGTCTGGGCAGCCGTGGCCGAGAGATTAGTAGTGGGTTGCTGGTTTGATCCCCTGATCAACAGGCTGAAGTGGCCTTGAGTAAGCACCTAAACCCCAACTTCTCCTTGGTCTCTGTAGGGCTGCCCACTGCTCTTGGCAAGTGTGCCTTACTGCCCTCTAGTAGTATATGTGTATAGTGCCTGTCACAAACCCAATGACTGCTTTATAAAGGAGACAAAAAAACTAACTAGAAGAAGAAGAAGATTAGACAGAGATGAAGGTTGTAAGTTGAAGTTTAAAAGAAGAGAGAGTATAGCAGTCAATGAAATTGTGGTAGAAAATTCCAAAGTTTGGGAGCAGTAGCACTGAAAGATCTGTGGAGAGTTTTGTACTTGGGACAGCAGCAAGACCTGTGTGTGTGTGTGTGTGTGTGTGTGTGTGTGTGTGTGTGTGTGTGTGTGTGTGTGTGTGTTACATAAAATTCCTCAAGCACGTTGGTCAATGAGTGTGGAGTTGCTCTGATCTTGGGAGGCTGAACTCCCTCGATTAAGTACTTTATGTCCTTCTTTGGTTAATTTGTTTATTTCTCTTTATGGCGCACAAACCATCATCACCATCATCTCATTGGGGATGTAGGTCTTAAACGGCACTGTCTTTAATCTAATTGCATTTAACCAACAGTATTAGATCTCATACCTCCTGTCTGCTGTGTACACAGTTTCCTACACAGTAAATCTGCCAGTGTTAAATCAACACTATCAGAGTTAAATGAACACTGGGAGTGTTACATTTTGACACCCTCAGTGTTAATTTAACTCTAATAGTGTTGATTTAACACTGGCATATTTACTGTGTAGGAAACAGGTCTTTACAGGATGTTCCGCCCTTGTATGTGAAAGCTGGTTTATTATGGAACTGTGATGAGCTGTAGTAGAATTCCTTCAGGTTGGATATATTTTACCCATAAATGGAGAATCAGGAAGATTCAGCTCACTTGGCATAATAAATATTAATCATACTTAAAAGGAAATGAACACACTGCACAATGTATTATGTTATTGATTATAGTTTATTAAAGTTATTTATTAAACAGGAAGTTAGCGGTGTGCTGGTGGGGATTGGGGCTGTTGCTGCTCATTCAGGAAGCCTTTAAAAGCCTGAGGTGACTATATTAAAGCCAGTCTCCGGGGCTTTACAGCGACCGCACGGTCCTGAAAACTGAACCGCGGAGCTGAACAGTCTGACTGGGTCTCTGGGCATTTCCAGAGGCTGGTTCTAATGATATGGATCTGGGCTCCATGCTGTCAGATTACAGCAGAACGCTCAGATGAATCTCTGTTGTTCGTGCAGCTCCCGTTCAAACGATCTTGCAGCAGAAAAACTCCGCTGGGTTCAGCGGTTCCGCACGTTCGCGCGCCTCCTCCTCCTCTTCTTCCTCCTTCTTGCAGAGCTCGCGCAACTCCGCTACGAGTTTTCGACGTAAACGATGTAGAACAAAAAGGCTCAGAAAAGTAGTGCTATTATAATAATGAAATAATCGTGATGATGATGATGATGATGATGATGATAATAATAATAATAATAATATTTATTTAAAAATATATAATAATAATAATAATTATTATTATTATTATTATAAATATAAACATTCTTCTTCTTCTTCTTCTTCTTATTATTATTATTATTATTATTATTATTATTATTATTATTATTATTATTATTATTATTATTTTTACATTTAAAATAGTCTCAAATGTTTAGCACTTTAATTCACATTCTTTGTTATTGCTATGATTTATATGTACAATACATTCCTTTATAATAATACCATAATAATATATAATAGTATACTTAATATATAACTATAATTACATACAATTAAACACATTACTGTAATAATAGTATACTATGTTACTATACTACATTAAAATAATAATAATAATAATAATAATAATAATAATAATAATAATAATAATAATATGAAGGATGATTCTTAACATCATATTTAAGTATTAACATGTGTTACAATTGGGCTTAATTTAAAATATTCTGAAATGAAAACGATTTTAAAGCTAAATGTTTTTAGCAGAATGATTAAAAGTAATACTGTGTGTGTCTGTGTGTGTGTGTGTGTGTGTGTGTGTGTGTGTGTGATTTGCTGCTGAGGGTCAGACTTGCAGGCTGAGCGCTGATAAATCTCGCTGTTGATCATTTGATTGATCACCTGGCGCAGAGGGCGAGCGGGCGCGCGCGGTAATTTCCTGCAGCCCGCGGCTCCCTTTTCACTCTCAGCGGCCGACCTTAAACATGACGACTTTACCTTAACCCTTTACCTCCCTCCCCCAGAGAGAGAGAGAGAGAGAGCGAGAGAGACAGACAGACAGACAGAGATTGCAGCTCAATTACAGTTTAAATTAAGTAACTTAAACTGCACCAACTCTTTCTGACAAGCACCACAAACAAATCATTTAACTCACAAAAACATCCTAAACTGTCCCCTAATAAACTCTGTGTGTATGTGTGTGTGGTGGAGAGTAAATACAGTCGTGGTGAATGACCATGGCCAATGAATGATTTAAAACATGTTTTAAAACATGAACTAATGATAGTTTTACAGTTTAACTCAGAGATGTAGAATTTAAAGATAAACTGATTTTAGATGTTCAAACCAGAATTGTGAGAAATAAACATAAACAGCGTTCAGCATTTCAACATATCTAGACTATTATAGAACCAGAACATACACACACACACACACACACGCACTGTTAGGTTAGTATAAGTAGTTTTAAACAGTAAACTGTGAGTAAACTCGTCTTGTTCTGATGGACTGCAGCTCAGTTTGTGTGAATCGATGCTGCTGCGACCTTTTTTAAAAGGTTCACGGGTGAGGTCAGCGTGATGTCACACGCGTCTAATTACCGAGCAATTAACTTAATGACCCGCGTGGAGACAATTATACAGACAATTATTTAATATGAATGTTATTATTATTAATGGTAACTGTGGTTTATAACGTGTGTAAATATAAGCTGTTTCCAGTACGTATATTAGACTATAAGACTCTTAAAAAGATTATTCTTCAGGTGCTTTTCTAAAGACAATTGTTATAGAACCATGAACACTCAAATAATCGTTTGCACGATTAATCCTCAGTTTTCAGAGCGCATGTGAACACGTCCTATATTAAAGAACATTTGAAAAGGAGGAATAAAAAGTGTTCCGTGTCCAGTGACTGACTGCGGTCATTTATTCAGCTTCACTTCACACATATTTCTAATCATCAGCGCAGTGTGTGTGTGTGTGTGTGTGTGTGTGTGTGTCAGACCTCAGTAAAGTGTAAAGTAAAGAACTTAAAACTGGGCGCTGATGATTAATGTCGCGCCGCGCGCAGTACGCTTCACCCTAATTAATACTGCAGGTCCGCGAGCTCGCTCTCCACACCGGCCCGCCGCGCGACACATCTCTGCAAACTTTTTTTAGGGCGATGGTGTGGTGGGGTGTGTATATGTGTGTGTGTTTGTGTGTGTGTGTGTGTGTGTGCGTGTGTGTGTGTGTGTGTGTGTGTGTGTGGAGGACCTCGCTCGCTTGCTCGCACGTGGGTCGGCCCCCGTCTGCGCATGTGCGAAAGGTGTCCGAACTGACAATGCTGGAAGAGATAGCGCGGCCGGGCTGAGAGTAGAAGAGAGAAGAAGAAAAAAGTGGAGAAGACGAGAAAGAGAGCGAGAAACAGAGAGAGAGGCAAAGAAAGAAAGATAAAAAAGAGTGAAAGCGAGACACGAGCAAGAACTCCGCGAAGGGCATCATGAGGTCCAAGAGCAGAGCGAGGAAACTGACCACTGGTAGGTGCTTGTGCAAAAAACTGTGTGTGTGTGTGTGTGGTGCGCAAGCGGGCGCGTGCGTGCGCGTGGAAAGCTCCGCAACTCGCAGAAAGCTGCGCGCGCGCCGAGCGAGCAAAATCAAGCAAACAGCGAAAAAGCTGTAAAAGTTTAGATTGAGTCACAGAGCGGAGCGACGCTGTGCGCAACTGCGCGTTTCTGGCGTTTGTGCGCTCACGGGCGCGCGTAGGTAAACAGATAAGCGCAGAGGCTTTAAAATCAGCTGAGAGTGAAAATAAATCGTGCAACAAGTGATCAAATCGTGTTATGTCCATTAAAAAAGCCCGTAGACATGCCTTTATTATTTATTTATTTATTTGCACGTGTTTACTTGTTTTTTTCTTGAGTGTGTATTTCTCAGATTATTTATGAATTGTTTATTCCTCTGATTTTTCCCCTCTGCGTGTTAAATTCCTCTGATTATTTCAGTTATTTGATAATACGTCTGCGCGTGTTTGTTCTTCTGTGTTTTCATTATTATTGTTTTTTAAATTATTTACTTAAAAATCTGCGCAGACATACAGCCTCGGGCTTCTCACACTTTTTTGCGTGCGCCTCAAACGCGCAATCTTAAACATCAAATAGCGGTTTTTGCTTTCTTCTCTGCTTATTTCTCCTGTGTGCTCTACAGCCCTCCTGGAGTGAGGCGAGCTGCTTTAGGCCTGATTTTCTCTTTGTTTTATTTGCCTTTTTCCCCTAATAAACTCATTATGCTCCATGGAAATGGGAGTAAATAAAGCCACATTTTCTCACTTTCAGTGGCGCTTAGACGCCAGTTTTAATGCACATCCGTAGTACTGCAGTCACTCTGGCCTTCCCCCACACTCATGACATGCTTTAACCAGTCCATGTTTTATTGTTTTTTATTGTTAAGTGAGTTGCAGAGGAATGTGAACACACTGGCTGTTTTTTGTTGGTTTAGAGGAACACAGTGAAGACTGGGGCTCTAAGGAGAGCTGAGAATCATTTTTACTGTTGTGAATTATAGCTTCCTTCCCCATGGACAGCACTGTGGTCAGGAGTCCAATCAGCACCCAGAACAGGGTAATCTGCTCACTACACATCTCTCTGAGCCCCAGTGACCTGCTATTGTGTTTGTGCACACATCACTAACTTCTGTCACACACATGTATGCACATTCACTCCTGCTTTAAAGGTTTGGAGTAACCAAGAATTTCCATGCACTTTATTTTAGAAGAAACATCCTTTGTCAGGACTAAGATCAAAGAAATCCATATATATTCAGTCTTCTATGGTATAAGGGTGAGGTAGTAGTTTTGGTGTCTCCCACAAGTTGCTGACAGTGAGCTTGTAGCTTATACAGCAGTTTATTCTTCACCTGAAGTTTAGCACATATTTTGTTCAACACATTAAAGGTCAATATTACACATTATAGAGATATTAGTCAATAAACAACTACAATAAACACTGCACATTGGAACAGGAAAGATTAGTCCATAAATAACACAATAAACATTATTAAACACTAGGAGTTATTAATCTATTAACAACCTCAGTAAGCACTGGAATATGAGACATTATTCAGTAAACAAGCTCAATAAAATTATACAAAAGAAAAAGAGATATTAGTCCAAAAACACCTTCAATAAATACTATTAATTGATCACTAGAATAGGGTATATTAATTCATAAACAACCTCGTTAAAGATAATTACTTTCTAGGAGATATTGGTCCATGAACATCCTCAGTAAACATTATTAATCACTAGAAGAGGAGATATTAGTCCATTAGTAACATTAATAAAGACTACTAATCACTACAATATGAGTCCATAAACAACCTCAATAAACACTATTAATCACTAGGATAGGAGATATTAGTCAATAAAAAACCTCAATAAACATTATTAATCACTAAAATAGGAAATATTAGTCCATTAGTAACATCAATAAACACTACTAATCACTACAGTATGAGATATGAGTCCATAAACAACTTCAACAAACACTATTAATCACTAGAATGAGATATTAGTCCATAAACAACCTCAATAAACACAATTAATCACTAGAACAGGAGATATTAGTCCATAAACAACCTCAATAAGCACTATTAATCACTAGAATATGAGACATTAGTCAATTAACAACCTTAATAAACATTATTAATTACTAGAATATGAGCTAGTAGTCCATAAACAACCTCAATAAACACAATTAATCACTAGAATAGGAGATATTAGTCCATAAACAACCTCAAAAAACACTATTATTCACTAGAGTAGGAGATTTTAGTCCATAAACAACCTCAATAAACACTATTATTCACTAGAATAGGAGATATTAGTTCATAAACAACCTCAATAAACACTATTATTCACTAGAGTAGGAGATATTACTTCATAAACATAGAAAATTATACAATTGAATAAGAGATATTGGATAATAAACAAACTCAATAAAAAAAATTATCATTGGGACAGGAGATATTAGTCTATAAACAACATACAAACTATACAAGAGCATAAGAGATATTAGTCCAAAAATAACCTCAGTAAACACTTGGAGCTATTAGTCCTTACACAACACAAAAAACTACAATAGAATAATATATATTAGTTCAGTAACAGCCTCAGTAATCAGTGGAATAGGAGATAACGTCCATACTGATAATACTAATTACTAGAACAATAGATCTATCTATATCATGGCAGCCATGGCCTAATGGTAAGGATCTGGTCTTGTGACCAGAAGGTCGCTGGTTTGATACCCAGACAGGACATGACTTAACCCCCTAACTGCTCCATGGGCACCGGTGGATAAGGGCTGCCCACCACTTCGGGCACAAATTCTCACAGCCTACTGTGTTCACTTGTGTGTGTGTGTGTGTGTTTCACTGCACGAATGGGTTAAATGCGGAGGTCAAATTTCGTTGTGTGAAAAATCACATTGGCAAATTGGTTCATCTTAATCTTTAAAAAGAAATGTATCTTGTTCAGTATTTGAAACATAATGTGACTAAAACATGTAATAACATTTGGTGTAAAACTACAGTGTATAAATTCACTGTCAATAACTTCCATGAGACACCAAAACTGAACTAAAAATATAAACAGCCACAAACATTTATTTTCTTCTGAAGTTAAAATGTGTAGTAATTAAAAAGTTTTAATGGGTCACCCCAAACTTTTGTGTCACACATATATTCACCATATACGCACAGTCATATAATGCATAGACATAATCACATACATAAACATATATGTGTGCATAAGCTTTCAGTGTGATGTTTGTACAAGCAGATCTTTTGCAATAATCAACGAAAAGAATTCTAAGAGTTGAGGGAGCACAGAGTTTTTGTGGCTACAACCAGTCACTGGCCTTTACTGCTGTTATAATGTGAAAAGAAATATGAGGCCAAACTCGTGCAGACTAATCACAGGCCAGAAAGCCAACGGCCCATTGAACCTAAGCTAAATTATTGAACACGGGGTGTGGGGTGGCTTAAATAATTGGAGTGAATGATGGCTTTTGGTACAGGCTGCTGCAGAAGGAGGAATTTGTTTGCGGTCATTTTGGTCTGGTAGTTTGTTTCCCAGCACCAGACAAGAGCTACAAACAGCAACAGCAGCATCTTAGCAAGTCCTAAATGCTCCAATTTACTGAGCTCCATCCCACATAGGGGGTGAAAAAATGTAGAGATGCATTTACTAGTTGTTAGACAAATTGCTTTGGTATGTGTGTGTGAAAATGTTGAAGTCCTGCAATGTTTTAACAGCCTGATCATTGTGAGTCTAAAAATAAAAGCCCAGAGTAAGTGAGAGTCAAGAAAAGTGTCTGCCCTCTCCTCCAAAAACCTCCACATCATTACTTACAATCTGAAGATCAGTGGGATAATTTGGGGACTATTTAGGTTGAAGATTATTATTTACCCAAGATGAAAGAGGGAGATTTCTTCTGCCTTATTGAGTGAAGAGGAGATAATGTTCTGGCTTGGCTTCGGCAATGCCCTTGCATAATATCAACAGTGAATATTTAAATTCCCAGAATCCTCATAAAGGGAGCCAGTCTGCTGGAGCTTTGCTCAGGGAGAAGAAAAAAGGGGGGCAAAAACACCCTCGCCGTGTGGCCTCACCATACATCAGTCTACATACACCATGCTATGGAGATGGCAGCATGGTAAGCAGATCATAAAATGTGAGGTTGAGGTCCAGGATATGTTCTGTGATTTGGCCAGCAGTGATGGACATTTCACCTGCCAATCCATAAAGTGGCATGTCAAACAAAGCACTCCTTATTGTTGCAAAGGCAAAAACCTTTTCAAAATGTGGAGCACTTATGTCCTTATGTTCTTCTGCATGACCAACACCAACCTACATGTCCTGCTCTGATTTTGGTTTCAGAAACTGGAATCCACTCAGTTCTGCAGTCATAACCCACACAATCACACACAAGAATTAAGCAAATACTCTATGGGTGGGTATACAAGCATTAAAACCCTGAAGACTTTAAGTCATAACTCAACCAAAAATGAGAAATACACAGTCATTTCAGAATATTATGACCACCTACCTAATTGTGGGAGTAACCACCCTTGGCAAAGAGTTTTAACTTAAAGGTGATTTCTGACACTTTCCTCATTGGTCCTGTGTTTATTTTAGAGGTTAACTGGCCACTGTGGTGTGTTGATTGCTCCGAACCACTTGCCAGATTTGTTGTTACTTTCTGCCACCAATGACCTGTGGGGCACCACTGTTATGCTGTTGCGAGACGCTCAATGTACAAGAAGTCCATTCTCAGTACACCTTCAGTATAGTGGCTCTAAAACATTTTCTGAGATGGTACCACCCTTCACTCTGTACCCTATTATCATGCCCTTTTGGAATCACATCCTTTACACATGATGGTCATTTTGCACTCTGTTACAACTGGCTCATGTGCTCACTTATACATGCAGTAAACCCTATCATGTGGCATCTGTTATGTCTTGGGTGGAGTTCGGGAGTGGTCATGATATTCTGACATGACTGTGTAGAATTTAATATCAATCAAAATCTCAGCAAACTTAAAAATTAAAGTGGCACAAAGGTCTGTGACTATGAGAAAGCATTAAGTACTCTGATTTTGAAGAACAAACAACTGAAAGGTTCAACAGAGGACCAAATACATTGGCTGTCTTAAGATTTAAATTTTATCAAAGCTCAAATAAATGAACAGAAGAAAAGATGTTGAAGTGTATTATTGTTCTGGTAATTGTGATTTGTTCTATGCTATTTTTATATAAAGACAATTCTTTAAAGTATGAAGCAATGCCATTGAGGGACCATTCAAATGACAAGCTTCAACCTTTCAGTTGATAGTCCTTCAAAAAAATATTTGTGTGATTATGAATAACCTTGTTAAAGTGTAATGAAGCTCTACATAAAGGCTAAAACTTTGCACCGGCAAAGTGATAGAAATGCTGATGACAGATTGAAAATAAACCCAGTTAAAAGGAATTCGATGATAAAGAAGATCTTCACAATGTACTTGAATGAAATTCAAAATACAAATGTCAATCAAAATTGTACTTGAAACAGAATGAATGTAATTACTACTTACTGCTGATTTATTCTACAAAGTAAGCTTACAATGGAAGCATTAGCCTGCAATTAAATTAACAGTCTTTGCTTGTATGATTTTTGGCTAATAGATCAGTTGTGGTTATTATTTAGGGGCAGATTATTGCCTCATTCCACAATCCAAGCAGTTCATCACTCAAGCAGAGCAAACTGGCTTTAATCAGATTATAGAGCAGACAACAGCCAGCCTTGTTTGGGACCAGTTGAGAGATTATAAGCATTTGGTAGAATGCAAGATTACTTAATTGCAGTGGGGAAAAAAACTTATTGTTGTCGTGGTCATTTTATCTGAGTCTCCTTTTCTTTCTTCCATCCCCAGTGTGCAATCACACAGATCCAGTTTTGCACCCAATGAGTCCTCTTAATGGTTTTCTCTTATTCTCTTTATTTTAATGCATTGAAGGCTGAAGTGTGTGATGGCAAAGCTGATGATGATTAAGTTTGAAAAGCTGCACATGTTTAAGCAGGTCTTTGATGGTTTCATCAGTTTGCATGCCGCGTCTGTTGCTGTGACTCTGATATGATTCGCTTAATGGTAAAAGGGGGTAAACAAGGGAGGCAAGAGGGGGAAAATGAAAAGAAAGGAGGGAGAAAAAAACTGCAACAATGCACCATTCCACACAAGCAACTCGCATGTGAAAAGTGCTCCCCTGCCACCTCACACACACACACACACACACACACACACACACACACACACACACACACACACACACACACACACACACATTGGTTTTGTACTCCTATCTTTATGGATTATTTCCAGTGGCCTCTGTATGATAGGGCAGCACTCCACCTAACTTATCTTAAACCTCAGCAAATAAAAATCAGCTTTTTTATACAATATAAGGACCATCAACAGCAAAACAGAGCAAAAAAAAAAAAACCTGGCCATACACCACGGATAGGGTGTGATAGAATGGTATGTTATTATATTATAGATCAGTACCTTTTGTGTGTCTGTATTATCGAACAGTGTGTTGGGTATTATAAGACAGTATTTTATGTTTTTTGAGACACTGTGTTGGGTTTTTATGGCACTGTGTGTTAAGTATTATGTGGAAGTGTGTTGAGTATTGTGTTAATTTATAGGATGGCCTGTTAAGAATTGCATTAATAAAATAACAGAATTATAAATTCATTCTTTTATTCATTTTTTCCATTAGAACACATGTTTGATCACTTTAATATCTGATTTACAGTAAAACTTTTACTAATAATAATCACTGTAGAATAATTTGAATAATGTAGTAATTTCAGTTAAGAATGATCTGAAAAGTATAAAACAAACAAGCACTTCTTAAAGGATTCCATATTTAATAACTCAAACCATTTAATCTCTATCTGCATAAAATGTAGTGTTAATACAGCCTAAAATTAATAATTAAGTAAAATAATGTCTACTAAAAGCACTTTACATAAAAAAGAGTTACAAAATTCAAATACTACATTTCCTGCATATATCAGACATTTTCTGATATGATTTTCTGATCTAAAAAAATCATTTAAAAACACTCAAAAGACTCAAAAGTACAAATTCATCAAAATGTGAAAGCAGCTGGTTGCTGTCCACCATCAGGGTTTTGGTACTGATCAAACTGCAACCTATTTTCTGGGTTCCTGGAATTGTTTTGTAGTTCTCTGAAAATGCAGCATTTGGACAGACTGCTATTGCCACCTGTAGATAATCTACAGATGTTCCAAACTATTTGTTGAAACTCACCATTGATGCTTAGTGGTGTTAAGGTTATGGTCATGGTAAGGTAATATTAGATTTAGGACTACATTTAAAGTTAGGTTTAGGCTTTGGCTTGAGGTTATATTTAGGAGGTTTAGAGTAACTGTAAATTAAGTTGACTCAGAGAATTAGTTGAATATACATTAAATGCAAATTAAGGATCTAAGTATCAAAACAGCTCATCCAAAGAAAGTGTTACTCAACATTTTGCTACACTGTTAGGTTGCTATCCACATTTTGTGATTTAAAGAGACTGTAGATGATAGTTGAGCAAAAGTGGATGATGAACTCGATTGTGTGGAACGGGACAGCCTGTTGTGTTCCCAGGCACTGTGTGTGTGTGTGTGTGTGTGTGTGTGTGTGTGTGTGTCTGTGTGTGTGTGTGTGTGTGTGTTTCTGAGAGAGGCCACTGTGGGATGTGATCATGATGGATCACATGTGCTGAAGGGTTTGATTGATCAGACGGAAGCTGCTGGGTTTGGTCAAGAGGTCCGATTATGTCCTGGGAATTCTCCTTCTTCTGGATTTTTTTTCTCTGTGATTGAGAGAGAGAGAGTGAGAGAGAGCAAGAGAGTTAGAAAGATTTGTTTGAGACAAAAATCAGGGGGGTGTAGATGACAGTGACACAGTTTCCCTCATCCATCAACGCCCTCATGTCTTGCATGTCTCCCATGTCTCTATTCTCTCTCTCTCTCTCTCTCCCTCTCTCTCTCTCTCCCTCCCTCTCTCTCTCTCTCTCTCTCTCTCTCTCTCTCTCTCCCTGCATTAGTGTCTTAAAGGCTTAATGAGAGCGTGTCCAAGAGTGGGCCACAGCGGCCAGGTTGTCTGTTTATTTATCTGCTCAGTGATTGGTCAGAGTTCAGGTCATATGCCTGTTTATTTGGAGATTTGATTGGTGTGACTGATGACTCTATCATATATATCCCACTGGGAATTCTGGAGGTTGTAGTTCAGTCTGTTTAATCCCTCTAGCCCTCTAGCCCCTGAGCAGCAGGCACTGTTGGCAGGACTTTTCTCTTGCACTGGGGATGTCCTGAACTGATCTGGAAATTGTGTATTAGAGCCAAAAAGAAATATTTCAAAAACTATTTTAATCTAAATCAGGTATTTTGTGCTTTATTTATGCCACTGTTTAGGTGACAGAAACAGACATCATTCACAGCTTCCTACAGTCAATCCCTTTTAGGAAGATAACAACCCATATAACAAGTTACCTGGGAATGTTCAAAATATCTAGATTTCTTAATATTCTCAGAACATTTTTAATAAAGAAGTTCTGGGGGAAAAACACAGGGTTCCCCCTCAAAACCTAAAAAATGTGACAAAATGTTCACATAACATCTCACAAACCAATGTGGGATCTTTCATCAAGAGCTCAACCAATGTACACAATTTTAGAGCATTTAAAAAGTTTTACATACATAGTTTTGGGAATGTTACCTGTAAATTTGGAAAATATAGTGTCAAATTTCAGCAGTGTGAAAGCAGCACAACTGCAGTATTGTTTTAAATGACAATAGATTTTAAATGAACTTGCAGCTTAAACTAGATGATTGCATTTCCTGAAGAAAATGCAGAGTGTTTGTGCAGCTTAGACAGATGCCAGACAGTTACAGTGGTTATGTGGTTAAATGGTATCCAAGGTGGCTTCTAGGTGATTGCTAAGTGGTTGCTATAATGTTGCTAAGTGGTTGCTATGATAGTGCAATGTAGTAGCTAAGTAGTAGTTAAGCTGCTGCTATGCTATTACTAAGTTGTTGCTATGTGGTTGCTATGATGTTGTTAAGTGGTTGCTAAATATTTGCCATGATTTTGTTAAGTAGTCGCTAAGTGGTTCCAATAGAGCTGCTAGGCTGTTGATAAATGGTTTCTGATGTTGCTAAGTGGTTAAAAATCAGTTGCTAAGTGGTAGCTAATAAAGTTACTAGGTTGTTGCTATGGTTGTTAGTCTCCCAGATAGCAAGCATACGTTGGCCCAACGTTGGCTCAACGACAGTGATTACATTGGCATGACGTTGGCAAGTCACGTTGGGCCAAGGACATTTTGGCCAGTGGGCCTACGTTGGCCAGACGTTGGCTGTCAACCAGTGTTCGAAGGTGGGCTTATGTTGGCCAGACCTTGGCTGTCAACCAGTGTTCGAAGGTGGGCTTACATTGGCCAGACGTTGGGTGTTTGACGGTGTGCCTACATTGGCATTACGTTGGTTGCCAACCATTTTACAATTGCAAGGCAAACCTTTTTATAACAATATAAACCTTCAGAAAGGAAAATATGTTAGTTACCAAACTTGTTTGATTGGTTAATAAAGTCTGATGTATAATAATTAAGGAATTAAGTGTTTTTTTAACAAGGCGTCTGAGTGACCGTTCTGATAGAATTTTGCTGCACAGTGACATTGTAACCAAACGCCTTTACTGGAACCTCTAGATTAAATGTGACACACAGTAATCACAGCAAGAGGCCTGTGTAGATGATGTAGAGGAAAATATTTTAAAG
>BRDA01060988.1:0-56986 GCA_036984385.1 Crenuchus spilurus | reverse complement strand
GGTGATCAACAATGCCTTTTCCAGCATGATGGAGCACCATGCCATAAAGCAAAGGTGATAACTAAATGGCTCAGGGAACAAAACATAGATTTTGGATCCATGGCCTGGAAACTCCCCAGATCTTAATCCCATTGAGAACTTGTGGTCAATCATCAAGAGCATTGATTGTGCAAGAATGGACTACTATCAGTCAGGATTTGGTCCAGAAGTTGATTGAGAGCATGCCAGGGAGAATTGCAGAGGTCCTGAAGAAGAAGGGTCAACACTGCAAATATTGACTTGCTGCATTAACTCATTCTAACTGTCACTAAAAACTTTTGTTACTCATAATATGATTGCAATTATATTTATGTATGTGATAAAAACATCTGACAAACACACATAAAAACCAGAGGGCAGCAGATCATGTGAAAATATAATATTTGTGTCATTCTCAAAACTTCTGGCCATGACTGTACAATGAAGTCAATATATGTCTCTTATGCTTCCTGAAAGCAGCTGGATTTGCCGGTTCACTGTTGTTTAAATGCTGAGCTTATGGAAGCATATCTTTAAATAGAAAACTGAAACTTTCTTTTTTTTTTTTTTTTTGCATTCAATATATGTTCAAAAGCATCTGCTGAATGAATAATGGTTATTGAAAAACACAAGAAATACAAATAAAAAATTGCATCACTAATTCAACATATCTCAGGTGTTTTTTTAAGAAATGTGGTTATGTGTAAACATATTTAACTTCAGAATTCAAAATAATTACTGAATTATGAGAATATTTTATAATGTTCTGCCATGCTAACAAAATTGCACTGAGATGCATTTTGTAGGTTTCTAATTATTGTATCTCATCTACTGTTGCACAGTTTATCGGCTGCTGTCTGTTAATCTATATACGTTTTGCAGTGAAGCCATAATTTGGGACAACATGGACACACACCTATCTACACCCATACAGTATAAAAGGTTCAAAAATGGCTCTTGATTAATCTGTTAGCTATTACAACCATTATTATTTTTTACCACACAATTCAGAGATAGTAAAGCAGCTATATCATGACAGTCAACAGTAATGACAACTTGTGTTGAGGATTTGGGAAAGTGGTTATAACTGATATATTTATTTATTTTCAAACATTACTCGTGTCTTGATTTGCACTAGTGGGGAAAATACATTTCACTTGGCTGTTTGTGAACATAAGCTATGTTCTATGCATTAATGAATTCATTTAGAATGTATTTACTGGGCATCTTACACAAAATATCTACATTAGCTTCATCAGTTGTACAAAATAACTACTTAGCATTACTTGTGTGTCTACATATGGTTCTGGAACTTGAATCCAGTCCAGGCAGGCTTCATGAATGAGTCACTGAGGAATAGTGGGGGGCGGGGCAAAAATAAATATTCAAATATTTTCTGAGCTAGATGACTAACACAGATTGTGTATGAACATGGCCACTTCTCAAAGGCAGCTCTATATACTGAAGTGGAAGGTTGTGATGTAGCTATAAGTTTTTTTGATGTACCACCTCATGTGCTATCAACATGACTTTTCATGCTGTAATCATGAGCAGGACCATTTGCATCCACATTGAAGAACTCTACAGACTAAACTGAACATACTGTGACCACTTCTCCTATGAACTCCAGATATCTTTCATGGACATTTAACCTGTCATACTCACATTGACTTCTAAACATTCACTGGCCACTTCATTAGGTACACATACCTTGCCTCTTCACTCATTTATCAGCTTCACTGACCATACAGGTGTATTTGGTAGTTCTACAATTACAGACTATAGTCCATCTGTTTCTCTATATTTTGTTAGCCTCCTTTCACCTGTTCTTCAATGATCAGGACCTTTGTGCCACAGCGCCAACTAGCAGCAGCCACTCGTATCTTGAAATTTCCTTCGGATCTTGAACAAAAATACAGACGGAGTCGCAGCTCGTATCTTAAAAAATGTGTATGTTGGTCTGCTCGTATCCCAAGGTACCACTGTACCTGCTTTGTGGGGGTCCTGACCATTGAAGAACAGGTGAAAGGAGGATAACAAAGTATACAGAGAAACAGACGGACTACAGTCTGTAATTGTAGAACTACAAAATGTACCTATATAGACAGTGGAGCTGATAAAATGGACAATGAATCTAGATACAAAGAGGTCATTTTAATTTTATGGTTGATTGATGTATATGTTCATATTACATACTGAACTGAACAGAGCTTCACTTTAGAAAGAACATGCATGAGATACTGAATTCTGTACTCAATGTTGCTTTTCTGCCCACACAGGGCTGATCTCATGTATGAAATTCTTGTTTAAATATGCACAGCAGTCCTAGAAAACTCACCCACATGCTCATATATTATAACCATATAATACTGGACATTCATCCATGAACATTCCCTAGAGCAGTGCTCTACATGAAGCCATAAAAAAGTACTGAATCTTTCTTTGTTTTATCACATTTTCCGTCAACAACATTTTATTTAAAGGGTCCATATCACTGGAAACCAAAATGAGTTTGATGTAGTATATTAACATTGTTAAAGTCTCAACATGTACCCACCCCACACCATACTATACAGTCCATATATGCAAAAACAATCTGATACAAATTCATAATTTCTTTGATGTCACACAAACCAGTGCAATTGTATTTACATATACTCAGCTAATTCAGCCTAATCTGAATGAGGCAAAAACATTCATATGAACAGAATTAATAAATATATCAGTGTAACAGGAACAAGAAGACAACAAACATGGAATACACATGTGAGCCACTTTCGAAAATAAAATACATGAAAACGTCAGATATGGACATTTAATTTAAATCAAATTATTCCATGTAACTGAAAATGATGAACATGATGGTGATCAGACCTTAACATTGACATGCTTATTGCACTTGGTGGACATTATCCAGGCACAACACTAAGCAGAAACTGTGAAGATGATGACAAAATTGAAACCTAAGCCCATTCCCTGTAGACTCAGAAAACTTGGCAATAACTGCCATAACATTGTTACAGTACATAGAATATTAGACAGACATTAGATAAATAGATCAAGTAATTGCGCAGGAACTGTCTACTTTATTAGTTACACATACCTGGTATGTAGAATTTTATCTACACTGACCATATAGGTGCACTTTTACAATTACACACTGCAGTCTATCTGTTTCTCTGTATACTTTCATTGTGTTCATCAGTGGTCAGGACCACCACAGAGTAGATATTATTTGGGTGGCTGATCATTCTCAGCACTGCAGCGACACTGATGTGTTGGTGGTGTGTTAGGGTGTGTTGTACTGGTACATGTGGATCAGACCCAGCAGAGTTGCAAGAGTTTTTAAACATTGTGTCCACTCTATTAGACATACCTACCTTGTTGGTTCACCTTGTAGATAGAGGTAAAGTCTACTAATCTGTTGGTGCACAGTTTGTGTTGGTCATCCTCTAGTCCAGGGGTCTCAAACTCCAATTATGTCTCTGCTCTGACACTTCAATTAAACCTCGTCATTACCTGCTGAGTAGAATCAGGTGTGTTTGATCTAGAAGATCAACAAACTGTGCAGGAATCTGGACCTCCAGCCCTGGAGTTTGTCCTTCATTGGTGGTCACAGGACATTGAGGTGTTAAAAAAAAAAAATCAGCAACTCTGTTGTATCTCATCAACTTTTAGCAGCACAATACATATAAACACACTACAGATATGGAAACAGTTTACTAACCAGCCCTGCTGCTGTTATTGGCTTTAGCAGTGAGGCTTTATTCATTATTACAGTTCACAGTGTACAGTGTCCTAAACCACATAGATGAGACTGAGACGTTCATTAAGATATGCAGTTTGAGTCAATAGAAGTTTTGGTGATATTTGTTTGTGAAAACAACTCAGCTTTTTAGGTAAATATTGAGTTCTAGTGTTGGTGTGAGGAGTGGAGTTTGGTAATGAGCAGACTGGGAGTGACTGAGAGACAGTTAAAAGAGCTTTACTGAAGCAAGGCAGGATTACTAGGTACAAATACAAACACAAAGTGTCACACGAGACAAATATACACTCGGGGTCAAAGAGTTCCAAACACAGGAGAGTTTCAGGAAAACCACAACGTGGCTCAAACAAGGTTCTACGGTTCAAGGAGGGTTCAGAAGCAGGATTCGAAGAAATGGCTCGGTAAGTCATTAGCGTGTAGCCGACGACGTTACTTCGCTTCAAATGACGGGTTCACACGGCTTAAATGCTGAGAGTCTCTAATGCGCTGCAGGTGTGCTCAATATTCTGGGGAGAGCGATCTCCGCTCTCTTTTGTGGTTGGTTGGAGGCTGTGAGGCAGGCTGTGGGTGTGTTCCAACAGCAGAGGCAGGCTGCGGGTGCGCTCTAACAGTAGGGCGTGGCCGGGGCCTGACAGTTGGTTAGCAATGCTAGCATCAATGCTAAACTATAAAACCACAATGTGTACCCAAAGAGCTTTGGCTGATCGATTACGTCTGTGGAAAATTATGTAAAACTGATTTCTGGGTGAATTGTTTTCTTAATGTGGGGGCCCACTGAACTTTAGACTTAGATCATGTCTATAATGCATTATAAACATTATTTGTAGGTCCATTAGATGTCTACTGTTTAGTGGAGGGAGGCCAATTAGAATATAAAATATAGTAATATACATTTGTATGTTCTTGTCAGTGGCACACATGATTCTCACCTTCCCTCATCCCCACAGGATGCACATGTAATGACCCCTAGATTGCAGTACCACACCTGGCCACAGGAGGTCTCACTCTTCTACTTTTTGATCACCGCCATTA
The DNA here is from genome assembly GCA_036984385.1 of Crenuchus spilurus. Classification (NCBI taxonomy): domain Eukaryota; kingdom Metazoa; phylum Chordata; class Actinopteri; order Characiformes; family Crenuchidae; genus Crenuchus; species Crenuchus spilurus. Next base: position 52,170 of record BRDA01060988.1, on the reverse strand, counting down.
CAACCAACACACCTGAACTACTGTACATTGGTCCTCACTCAGCACAGGTGTAAAAGCCAAGCCATCCTTTCTTTACTTGTGTAGCATTTTGGCTGATTCTCAGACAGCATTCTACTCTCCTCAGTATGCCTGTTCATCACCCTTCTACTGCCCCTAACAGCATTCAGCTCAAACCCTGAAACATTTTACTTAAATTTAGTCATTTTTTTCTATTTAAGTTCCATCCAATGAGCTCATTGTTTCCTTCTCTCTTCAGCCTGTTATTGCTGGTGACTAACCCTACTTATCGCTTTCAAACCCACTTCTTCTTTTCACCAATACTGGGCAGCCTAGCCCTGTCAAATCTCCTCCCAGTACACACTGGTCAGGCCCACAGTATCCCCTCCGACCCATCTACCTCCCTCTAGTCACAAGCTCTGCCTTGTTTTTGTTGTTTAACCTAGGAATGCTCCACTTATGGATGCCAGTCTGCTGCTTTATAGTTCTGTATAACATACATTATCTCCCATGTCTTATGCTGTTATATGGCTGAGTAATAAACAAGAGAAAGCAGTAACTTATTCCGTTGAAGCAGGTTTCTACAATGTGGTTTCAGAAGAGTTCCTGGAAGAGGAAGTTAATAACTGACTCATAAATGAATGATTGACTTCAGATAGGCTTAGACATAGCTCCTGAGCTCACTGACTTATCAAGAGGAAACTACAGTTGACTCGCACGTACACATGGAATTTAAGACACATGTGCAAGTACAAAGCTTTTAAGAAGCAGAAATTGAGTTTTTATAAACAACTTGTATCAGTATCACTTCAAGTAAATGACACTGTGTGATGTACATTTGTTCCATATACCGTATAACAATGTTATGAACTGTAGTTCCCATGTAATGCAGAGGTCTAGTCACCAGATGTCCATCATATTCCATATCCATATATATCTGATTGGCTGACAGAAGTGTATAAATTCTGCATAATAAAACAGAAATGTTTATTTCTGTCCTCTGGAAACTTTCAGTGTTATCTGTTGCAGCCAATATAAATATCTATGATTGATAAACCTGTGACTGAGTAGCTACTACAACAGCCAATAAAAAATAGGAAAAATGTATGATTTTTGGGATTCTCATGCATGCACAAATGTGCCTAAATGTGTGGGAAGCGGAATAACAGCCTTTCAAGTGACCTCTTACATGAAATGAATGAACTTGCCAGAGGAAAATCCACACTGTTTCATTTCACTGAGTTCTTTGACTTCATATTGACTATTAATTTTGTATGTCAGGACACCTCGATGACCTTGTTCCTTACATAAAAAATTGTTTGTTGTTCACTGCTTTTACCTGTGTTATGAAAACTTATGGTAGTTTCTATATAAAAAGCCAATCAACTGTTAACGTTAAATGTTAAGCCAATTGAGTACACAGAACTATATCTTAAAGTTACATACCTACCTAACCTACCTTTTGATAGAGCTGTTAACAATTAAGAACTAGGGGGTTTATCATAAACTTATACGAGGTTGAAGATATTAGCAGAGAGGTTAACTATGGTTTTTGGCGTAGCCCTTGTCTGCAGGTCTAGAGCAGACACTGCTGGACAGATGGACGGCAGAGGCTGAGCCAACCTCCCTGGGCAACAGGACAGCAACCAACCTGGTGGTGGTGGTGGGTAGGAAGGATGATGGCAGTGCGATGGTGCTTGTGATCGATAGAGTGGAGATTAATTGCTTTCTTTTAAAGTTGAGTAGTAACTTGTGATTCACCAGGAGGCCGAATGAATGAGTGATGTAGTAACGGCTTAGGTTTTTATTGCAGAACTTCAGCTTTCATTTCTATTCTTAGATTAAAAACAGCAGTAGAGTTCTCAAGGACTTCTCACATGAAAGAAGTCAACGTTTAGCAACAGCATTATTACCTTTAATACTGATCTAAAGTAAAACAGCAAGTAGGCTGTGCCCATGATGATATACTGACACCAAACCAATGAACCAACGCCCTTCCTTTCTGCAACCAAGAGTGACTAACCAGATAATGTCACCATATAATGGAAAAAGTCAGTGTAATTACATTTGTATGACAAAGAAAATATGAAATCTAGTTTCCATGATTTTGGAAAAAAATATATATATCTGGCGTTCACAACTGTAGGTTTGTATCTTTTATAATAGAAATGTTCAGGAATGTTTATTTAAATGTATTTATGCTTGATATACTTTTGTGTCTCTATGGTAGGTTTGCATGATATGGCAATTTCCTTATTGTCTGCATGTGTGCTGTTGTATTCCCTAGAACTGTGTTGACGGGTCATAATCTCCTGTAATAAAATTTGATTCCTTAGAATGCATTCTTACAACAAGGGATAATATTGCTTTAAAGGGTTTTGGACATTATGGCACGCAAAGAAGTCAAAAGAAGGTTACAGTGATATGACATAAAGGTTCACTTTCCCAAACTTCAGGCCATCCTAAAAGGCATGATGGTTACTGGCTTTAGATTAACTCCTGTAATCAAATCTATATATTTTAATATAGATCCTAAAAACTGGTGGATATCATTAGGGAGCACTGAGGGACTCCTGTGGACACTTTCTGTGTTGACCGTAACCAGTAAAACTGTATCTAACTGTTTGTGTTAATGTTCATGAACTCGTTTGACTTCTGTCTGTTTTACATGTAATTTGCACAAAGACAAAACTGCTCACATATGAGCTAGAAGAGGAGAAAATGCTCTCAAACTCATTCATTGGGCTTCTTTGTTGTTATTTTTAAAAACGTGTATGAGATTCAGGTTTTGTCAAGATTTCAATTGGCCTACTCTTTCAGGATTAATAGATGTATGTTTATATTTTCATACTATCTCATACCATAGCTGTTTCAGTATTAGTACTACTGTATTTCATTCATTTGTACTTTATCAAAACTGCTGCATGTGTCATTCCACAATGAGCAATTCTGGCATTATTTACATCACACAGCTACAATGGCACTCCCTTCCTCCAGATCACTTATCCAGGGTGTGGGTATGGGTGCAATCACTGACCTTGGGTCACAGTGTTGCCTTCCATTATTTTCCCACTAATGTCTGCTTCAGAAGGACTCAATTTATATAACTATGCAGAAAAAGAACAAACTCATTTTACTGACATTATGCTCTACACCACTATCAATCTTTATACATGTATAGCAGGGTTTTTCTAGCTTTTCTTTTTGTTTGAATTACGCTTTAGGATTTCTTTATTTTTCAAATGTGACTTATTCTGATATTACCATATATATTCCCTATGTGTGTATGTATATGTAAAGATATATTAATTAGAGTATGTTGTGTATGTACATGAATACATAGAATACAGCCACTTAGCTTTGTGTTTGTTAGCTTGTGTTCTGTGTGTTAGCTTTGTGTTTGTACTCAGTGTTAAGGACCATCTCACAATTACAAAAAGAAATGTGGTGTTTCAGTGTCTGTAGCTAATGTCCACTCATATTAAACACACAAAACATCCATGTGACTTGCATCATTCATTTTAGCCATATATATATATATAATTTATGTGCATATAGTGTGTGTGTGTGTGTGTGTGTGTGTGTGTGTGTATATATTCCCACACTCCGTTTGCTAAACCTTTGGTGCAGAGTAAACAGCTGTGCCAACATAAATACTGAGCTAAAAAGCATGGACACTGTCCTACCTCACCTTCTACTATAGAAAAGACGGTGTGTCTTTTAAAAGTTTGTCTTGTCATGCAAAACTTTGAGTGGTCAATTATAAGAATATGAATACTACTGCTACCTTAATCATGTTGCTGTTAGCACTGTTGTTACTAACCACAGTTGAAGTTAGCTTATCTGTTTGCACAATATTTGCCAACGTTGGTTCTTAACAGCTTGTGACTCTTGTTTTCTGGTGGTCTGTCATTTCCTGGAGGTGTACTACAAAGATGTATATGGGTTGGCTTCTTGTGTGCAAAGTGAAACAGTTTGTCAATCAGTAGAAAAAAATATTTTTTGTGTATAAGGTTAGTTGTATGTATATATGTGACCCCGCCAGGGAAAACCAGGCCAAAGTCACTCTGCAATTTACTGAGATATCGTGTCAATATCGTGTCACTCACATTAGCAACAAAACTTAGCCACTCGGTATTATTGCTGTAAATGAAAGATAATAGTCTCAGATATCTATTGTAGTACATATTTTGATCAAAAACAAAACTTAAATTCACAAAAAAGTTTTGAATACATAAATAAATAAATAAATAAATAAATAAATAAATATATATATATATATATATATATATATATATATATATATATATATATGGACAGGTGGACAGGATCTTGCACCTTTTGTAAGTAGTATGTGATCAACATATTAATACAATCACAGGTAAACTTACTCTGCTGTAGTGACAGTCAAAAACCACACATGTAGTCATATAACTTCTCATTTCAAGATAAAAGATACATTTATGTGTCAATAAAACAGCTGTCTAGAGAGCTAGCCTCACAATTTTTTTGGTAGCATTTATTGTCATTTCCATTCATAAATGGATGCTCAGCACATAGCTGTGACACAAGTAACATGAAAAATATTGTGGATGTCTGGAAAAAAACCCCAAACTGAGATTATTTATTAAGTTGATTGTACATATACTATATAATGTACAAATATTGTACATTAACTTTATTTAATCAATATAGAAATTATACTTTTAAATGTAAATTAATAAAAACACTGGACAAATATAAAACACTATTTAATTAGATGTCTTTTTTTAATTTTACACCAAATATGTAACTGAAATACAAAAGTTTACATTTTTGGGCATATTTTTTGAGTGTGGGTTCTAGTAGGGATGAATGACACCATTCATTTTGTTCCAATACAGAATAATTCATATACTAATATCCTAATACAGTACCTATTTTTTTCAATGAGTGAATTTATGTGCACCTAATAATCATAATTGGATTTAGGTGATTAAGTGGTCGTGTAAACTGCATACTTTAATTTCTTAGATGGCAGGGTTATGTCAGTTAAACTCCAGTCCTGGAGGGCCGGTGTCCAGCACTATTTGGTGATTGCTCTGCTCTGACATTACAGTTAAACTTGGTTGTTACCTGTTGTGTTGAATCAAATGTGTTTGATCAGGAAGCTCACCAAACTCCCGGAAAGGAGTTTGACATCCTTGGTGTAAGGTAAGAGAGCTGGATTTTAGCTCAGTAATTTGATTTCTCAGTGCATGTATGCTCTTACTCTAATCCCTTTCAGATTTCTCAGTCTGCACATGTGTGAAAACAGATTATATAGTTTATGAAGTGCATGTAAACACTCAATGGGAACCAGTACAATTTGAACGAGACTGTTATTTACTTCAGTATTAATCATATCTGATTATATGACATGATATTACAGAAAAACTAAAGTCTGTTTTGTTACAGAATCTAACTTAAAAGCATGTATGAATGTGTAAAATAGCTTGCAATCAAAGTAAAATATTTAAACATAAAACTGTCATGAAGGTTTGTTTCATGTCAGAATACATCAGAAAGAAACAGCCATAACAGCCAGTAGTGGCTGATATTGGTTTAATAGAATCAACAGGAATCACATCAAATAAAAGTGCACAGTCATTGACCAGAGGAATTTCACCTCCACATTTAACCTGTTTGTGCAATGAAACACGTAAACACACTAGACAACAGTGAGCACACACGCCCAATGTGGTGGGTAACCCCTAACCACAGTGTCCAGGGAGCAGTTGAGGGTTAGGTGCCTTGTTCAAAGGCTCTATAGTCATGTCCTGCAGGGGATTTAACCAGTCACAAGATCAGGTCCTTAACCACAAGTCCAAGGCTGGAAGTCTGGATCAAGTATCACTATTTTAGTAATGATCTACCAAACCTGCTTATAGTTAAAGGTAATGATTGGGTTGAGGAACAATTTATTCATTTTTAATGTTCTCTCAAAAGTCTTCATCAATATTCTACTTGTCCTGCTTTTTCACTCCTGGCCTACTTATTCCCAGGCCTGAATATCAAAAAAATAAATTCACTAGAAAAGACATTGAACAGGTAAATCTAAACAAAGGAAAAGGCCGGACAGCGATTACAAATAGCTTGATACAGTCAGTGTCCTTATATGCACTGGTAATGATAATCTCTAAAGTGTACTGACCTGGCTAACTGCCCATTTCCTTATTGCGGTTAAGGGTTGCCAGGTTCGTGTTCCACCTCTTTGGGCTACTTTCAAATTTAATTATGGCCGCAAACAGATCCTTTAAGCAACACACTAGAAGAGGATTAAATAGTATAGAGGGTGCATAACAGGGTCTTTAAAACCACGAGGAGCTAAAAGCATAATTGATGTTTGACTTATCCCCCAAATCTGAACTGAATCATACGCCGCGGGTGAGGAACATCTGATGGAGATGATTTTAGGTAGACTTCCAAATATTACAGATCCAGATCTTAAAAAAGTAGATACTATGATTTAATAATAATAATAAAAAACGTACAATTGTGTAAGTATTTCTTCTTCCTCGTTATCGTATTGTGATGTTATTAATGTATTATTATTATTATTATTATTATTATTATTATTATTATTATTACAAAGTAGAAAATAGCGAAAAAAATGTTTAAAAAATATGTACTTTAAATAACGTCTGTGACTGGGCGCTTTAGATTTTGGGTTACTTTCAATTTATGTAGTGCTGCTTTCTGTAAACATTGGCCTGTAGAATTTTTTGGGACCTGGCAACCCTGTTGACGCTTATTTATACCGCCCATTTCTTCGTCAGGGAGTGACAACATTTCCTGGCTTTCTTAAGGTCTCATTAGGTAAACAGCTTCCATAGAAGCGTTTGGACAGAAGGAGCTAAAAAGGTACAGACGTTTTATCAACTGAATCTATATTATTAGCATTTTCCCCGCTTTAACTATATCGATTAAATAGCATTAGCTTCGAGACACTCTAATTTAACAGGTAGGTTAGCCTAGCGAAGGTGTTGCTAGCTTACATTAACTTAGTAGCTATCTAGCTAATTAAATAACGAAACAAAAGGTACTCACCAAGATTTGTCTAGCTTCTGATGTTTTGTGTTCATTTTGCTAAACATATACAAAGAATTAATTTTTTAAAACAAGGTATGTTACCAGCTAAGTTAGCTAACGTTAGCTAAGTTACGAAGAGTTATGGGTTTATTAATGAGTGAGATTTGTTCCAACCGGAGATATGGTGCCTACTCAGGCTGCCTACAGAGGCAGGAAATCGTGTCCAAATTGGGATGTTTACATAAAAACCATGCAGCAAGCTGTCTATCTGTATTTGGAAGTGTACTGGTGCCTGCGGAATAGGGATGGACAGATCAGTACATCCTGGCCTAATTTCTTTTTGAAAATCTATCCTCACTACAATTTATCGATTTTAAACTTTATTTTATATACTTTTTATACCCTGTGTATTCTGTATATTATCAATACGTTTTATATATTAGTATATTCCATACGTGTGACTTCTTTGAAAATCAGTATTACATAAGTATAACACATGCATGTTAATTTCTTTGAAATACGTTGTTGCGTATTTTAAACATATTGTTAACAGAAATTATTAGATTATGCAAAGAAATGGATAATGTACTCTAATATGACAGTAAGACTTGGATGTTGTAATACATTATATAATTTAAGTGCAATGACATTATCACATGTACAATACTACAGGTGAGTATGAAATGGTTCAAGCCAAACCCCTATAGTGTGGGAGGTCATTTCTGGTATCACCTATGCACTTTTGAATTTTTAAGAATTTAATTATGTGTTTGAGGATGAATTGATGTGCACTGTTGGTGTATGTGGTTATATGATTGTATGTTTCTAAAGAGTTGCACAGCAAATTTCGTTGACTGTAAAACTGCCATAAACCCCTCATGTGAAAAGTATTGGTATCAGGATATTAGCCTGGGTCATACCTGGTATTGGATTGAAAGGAAAATTAATGGTATCATCCACCAAAAGATACTGAAATATCAGTACTTCTAGTCCTGATATTTGTTTTTGAAAATTGATCCTCACATGAACATACTGGGTTTTTATTTAACTCTCTAGACCCCACATCATCCTCTGCTGGCTTTCTGTTTTTCTGATGTTTCTGGTACAACAGAATAACCCTGCTCTGTTTCCTTGTTAAATAACACATTTTACATTTTGATTTGATGATATTGATGAGGGATGTTGTACATTAATTGCTTTTTATGTTGGATTCTTCAATGAAACTTGTTACATTCACATTTTGTGCCTCATAACACAGTTGTGATTTTTTTGTTGTTGTTGTTGCTCAAATCAGATTTGACTGTCTTGACTGTTCACATTCATAAACGTAAGTGGTCTGTATGTGTCTGTAATGTGAATGAGTCTTAGGCTTACCTTGGCCACCAACAAGAAATAGGGCCATATTTGTGCAGATTTGCAAAAATATAGTCACCTGTAAAACGTCAGAAGTGGTGGGGTGCAGGGTTTTTGCACTAAATAGAAAAAGGAAATGAATAAGAATGTAAGATTTAAATAAGATTTGCTTTTCATAGCTTATTCAAATGTCTATGATTAATTGCCTTACATACTGGACTAGTTTCAGTTTGTGTAGTGAGGCTTTCTGTCTGACATTGTGTATGAGTGTTTTAGGGGATCTGGCCACCCTGTATTTGTGAGACGACTAATCAGAAAATTTATTGGCCAGATGTGTTGAGACACACAAGGAATTTGCTTCCAGCAACAACAAATTGTCGTTTTAATTATATACAGTACAGTACATGGTGTGAAACAACGTTCCTCCATGACTAGGTGCAACACGGAACACACGATTTTGCTACAAAAGACTATAACTTGATCCAGAACAATAACTATACACCGTTCTGCACCTTAATGTGGCCACTACGTCCTATCTTGCCACCATCTTTGATATTTTTGTCATGTTTTTGCTTCTTTGAACAAGACTGATGGATATGCACAGAATTGTATTAAAAACTGTGTATTATTGTATTAAAAACTGGTAAAATGTGTTAGAAGCTAGTGTGTGCATATTGTTTTGCTCAGGAGGACAGTAAACAGCAGGTTAACTTAACATGATCAGGTTGACAAAGTAAATAAAAGCCAGCTGCCTTAGTTTGCTGTTTTAAAATTAGAAATACAAAATCTCAAATTATTAGAATATTTCATTGACTGTGTTTCTGTTCAAATTGCATCAACATGAAATCAAATTTTCCATAATATTCTAATTCCTTGAAGTGGCACTGTACAACTACAACTGATTTACAGCAAGCTCTAATGTCCCAACACAATGGCTCTGGCTGAAAGTTGAGGGTATATCAACTGCCTAAGCAGGTGCCTTAGAAGGCAGCACTGAGATAAAGTAATCATGTTTGTAACAAATTGAGTAGGCATTAGGGATGGGTGATGCCACTAATTTTCCTTTGATTTGTTAGAGCAATTTCTATATTCTGACACTAATACTATAACAATTAAAATTAGGATTTTTTTATATTTACAATGAGAACCAGAAATTGTACATTGAAATGTATTATTATTTTAGTCAATGGAAAACCTCTGTCTCAACATTCTCTTGAAATCTAAGATATCAGAAAAACAGATATGTGGGTAAACCAGCGAAACCAGCGCTGGCTCAGCACTGCATACATACAAACATGCAAAAATCTAGGACTACATATGAATGTGACTAAAATCTGGTGCAGTTTGTTCACACAGTCTGTAGAAGATCAGATCTGAATCACAATTAGGGCAAATAATGAGATTTGAGTCACTTCAGCCTGGTGATGTGAACTTGGCCAAAGAGATTTGAGACTGAGAGGTGTTGTGTTGACCAAAATAACAATCATAGATTTTGATGTACATCTGGTTCTCATTGTAAATATGAAAAATGCCAATTTTAACTGTTGTAATATTAGTGTCAGAATATAAATATAGAAATTGCTCTAGCAGATAAAAAGGAACATTTGTGGAATCTCCCATCCTTAATGCCTACAAAATGTGACTGCTTAGGCAAATTGTTGATCTACATTCAACTTTCAGCCAGAGCCATTGTGTTGTGACATTAGGGCTTGTTGTAAATCGGTTGAAGTTGTACATTGCCACTTCAAGGAATTAGCATAATGTGAAAATTTGATTTAATCTTCATGGTATTTGATTAGAAATACAGTCAAACTCCAAATGAAGTATTCTAATAATCTGTGATTTTGTATTTCTGATTTTCATGAGCTATAGCCATGTCACTTTGTGTATTGAATATGAAATTTAACAGATTATCTTTTTTAATTAAATTATGAATACACACCTTTTCACAATATTACATTTGAGATGCAGTCATATTTCCATCTGGTAAACCAGTTCTAATTCATTTTCAATGCTTTTTTCTTTTTCTCACATGCTTAGGTGACCAGACAATATTATTAACCCCTTCCTTTGATTTGAACATCTGAAAGAAGAACAAAATGAGGGTGAAGGCAGAGTGCCAAACAATAATCTTTCTTCTATGTCTCTTGAAGGTTGTAGAGATCACAGGTGAGTTCTTTTTTAATAAATATTTTTTATTCATAGTTCACCATTTTGATGAAGCTCCATAGTCGGACAGTAAGTAGCAGCAGGCCCAGAGATTTTGATCTGGTCTTAAAGGACTGTTTTGAGGTGTGACCGTTCAAGGACTTAATTTAAGATGTTTATACCACAAACTATAACGCATTTGAAGGTTATGTGCAGGATAATGTGCTGCATTTTTGGAAGCCCTTATCTTGATCAGGGTTCTTCATTAGCATTTCAGAAAAGTTTTGTGCAAAATGCTGTGTAGTCCAGGACTAGGCTTAATTCCTTTCTCACCCACAATAAAATATACTGAAAGTGTTGTGGCAGTGAGGTTAAAATTAACTTTTAAGTTCATTAGAAGAATAAGGTGCTTTTGTAGGGCTGTTGAATCTTTCAGATTGGCTATTCATATGTTGTCTTGTTGGGTAATTTTACCCCAGCACAACTAAAAGTTGAACCTAAATGACAAATTCAGAAAGTGAGAGTGAGTGATTGTCCCCTCCTCCTCTGTTTGTGTCAAGGCAATTATACCTTTATGTAGACACATGTAAATCAAACATATCCACTGGATATTGTCTATCAATATGACCACTCAAGTCTAGTTAACATCATGTTGTTCAGCTCTGGTTGCACTAGCATATCTGGTCTCATGGCCATAACACCTCAAACCCATCCTGATAGCCTTTTTCCACATAGCCTGAAAAGTCTATACATAACTGCGTTATTGTAGTGGCTAAAGAGAGAATGCGTATTTTACACATTGCATATACCTGTAAATTATAATCTAATTGGTAGCTGTTCTATTATTGTCTTTTTAGCGCAATGTGTCAGGCCCGAATTAGGGGCAAACATGGTTGTGGATCCCTATGAGAGTTCTTATTCGGATGGATCTAAAGCAACAGTTAGGTGTTCAACTGGTTATAAAACTCCAGGACCACCGCCTACTCGGTCTATTACCTGCAATGGAAACAAATGGACATCATTTGAACTTCAATGCCAAAGTAATTCTCCTACAGAGTTCACCTTGTAAACTTTAATACAGTTTGTAAATATTTCTAAAGATTTGGTCCTGCAAGTAAAGCAATAATATTTGTGAATTTTAGAAAAATCCTGTGGCGCTCTTCCTGACATCCACAATGGTGTGTATACATATAATCCAGAGGGTGATGATGGAATTTTGTTTGGTGCAACGGCTACGGCAACATGTAACCAAGGGTCAGTGAAGTTATTCTGGTGTTTTATTCTTTTATTGAGTATTAATAAGCAAAATTGAAAACCCCAAAAATATTTTTTTCTATGCTTGCAGCTATAAAATTGTAGGATCTCCATCAAGGCGTTGTTTAAATGATGGTTGGGACGGAAGAAACCCTGAATGTGAAGGTTTGTAATTTAGAAAGATTTAAATGAACTTTTAAAAACGGTTTAATCAACCCTACAGTTAAAAATGCTTCTTCTTCCTTTTAGTTGTCAAGTGTTTACCACCTCCTGCTGTAGAGAATGGATATCCTAATTTACCATTTGAAGAGTCATATGAATATGGACAGGCAGTCGAATTCTCTTGTGATAAAGGTTATACTCCATTTGGGAATAAAATAATATCTTGTTCTGAAGATGGAACATTTCAACCTTCTCCTCTTCAATGTAAAAGTAAGTGCTGGAATAAGTACACTACATATATTTTTGTGCATTTGTGAAATTGAATAAACCTTTTAGATAAATGTGGAGTGGGGACTAGGGTCTAATGTTCCTGCTGTAACACACCAACTAAATAAGACAAATAAGTGGAATCATATGTATGTTTTATCTGACCAATGTCTTTTTATCCAGAGGTGTCCTGTGAACAGCCCGACGTTAAAAATGGCAGAAGAATCGAAGGGAGGCCACCATATGTATATAGAAGCTTTGTCAATTACAAATGTAATGATGGCTTCAGGATGGAAGGATCTGGTTACCTCGTGTGTGAAGAAAATGGATGGAATCCACCTCCTCCTCAGTGCATTGGTGAGATGAGTTTTTATTACTTGCATATATAATTAAGTAAATCAGCTACACTAGTCAGCCCTTCTGAGGTACTATCCAGACTTGGTCATGAAGAGAAGTGACTAATAAAGGGATGTGCGATATTGACAGAAATGATCGTCAGATTTTGACAATAGACAGTGTTTTGAATTATTCAAAAATGTGTTTGTAAAAGTCTTATATTGCACTAGCTTATGCTTTTTAAAAGGATATTAATGACTGCTTACTAAAATGGTATTAATGACAACATATTTAAGGAAAACTTCATTTCCTTAAAACTGACTTTTCAGTAAAAATATTGAAATGGTTTACACGAACTTGCACTGGTCATTTCAAAGTGGCTTACAGCATTTTTTTTTTGTAAAAATTAAATGCACTGTCAAGTTAGAAGTATAGCTCACATGTTCTGCTTGACTATAAATCTGTTGTGGTGTCAAAATGTGCCACTTTCTTTTATGCACTTGATATTGAATTGTGAATCCTGAGATGTGAATTATACAGTTTAGACAGAGCTGAAATGAAACTGAAATGTTCAGGCACACAGTTTGTCTTGAGCCTGACATATTTAAAGATTGAATATCTCTCTCTGTTGGCATCTTGCCTTTAGCAGTGTAACTGCTAATTGATCAAGTCTGTTTTTTGCAGAATGATTCCACTAAAGCTTTGCTGGGTGTTTTTTTATTTTATTTATTTATGTATTTTCTTTATATTCTGTGCAGTGTTTTGTTCAGATAATGAAACGAGTTAATTGTTGAGCTGTCTTTAATGGCAGCCACTTTCCCAAATAGTTTGTGGTCTATTGAGCAACATCAGTCTTTTCAAAGCCAAAGCACATGTCCATGTGAGTGAAGATGATCCACAATTAAAACTATCAATGTAGTTTTCAAGGCTGGTGGTATCTCATCTCCTGATGCAGTTTGTGCACTTATTTTACACTTCAGTCATGTGTCTTTAGTCAGATATGCTATCTTAAGCCTGTAGTGGCACACAAATATAGAAGTCAAGTGAAATTTGTTTATATAGTGCTTTTTACAACTGTCACAGTGCAGCTTTAGAGTTTCAGTAATTACATAAAAACACAACTTTTGGTGAGCAAGCCAACAGTGATTGTGGCAAGGAAAAGTCCATCGGAGCTGGATAAAGAAACCTTGGGAGGAACCAGACTCGCATCCTCTTGTCGTCAACTACTTAAGTAATGGTAGTAGCAAATAGTCGTAGTAGTGTAGGGCATGTCACTAATCTGGAGCAGGTCATAGTAGTTGCTTGGTGAGCAGCTGGTCTAAACTAAACGGGTATATCATCATGCAGAGATCTCAGCAGTCAGGAGTTTCAGTAGCTTATTTTCCACCAGTGTCTGGCTGGACCAGCAGGCAATCACTCACTTGAAAAAAGATGGAGATGGAATTGGTTCTGTATGTGTTTGTCGATTTCAAAAAATATGAAGCTTAATGGAATGTGGCTAATGCAGCTTGTGCATGGTTAACACAACATGTAGCGTTATTGTATAGGGTCCATATCGCATAACCCTAGACTAATGATTAACACCCTCTCCCAAACAAGTCCCTAATTACTAACATAATTTGATGAGCTTGTTCCACTTTTGGACTGTGATCAGTAAGACTACATTGATTGTTACTCACAGTTGGACAGTTTTATCATTTTTGTTTCAAATCAAAATAGTTACTTTGGGAATAGCCCTCAATATGGCAAACCCACCATGTGAAATTACAAATGAAATTGGAGTAGATCCATGTAGGGGCTGGACTGAGGTGAGGATTAAGCCATGTTCACATGAAAGACTTCATTAATCAGTATTATATTCACTGTATGGCCTCATATCTCATTCTGTGTTTCCAGTCACCCAGTTGCTAAATGTTAGTCATCTGACTCTGCATTATTTCACATTTTTTTAGCACTTGATGTCCCAACACCAAGAACAACTACCAGATCCACAAGGCCAACAAGTAAAGGTGGGGTACTGGGATTGAACTAGCACCAAAAATTCTTCACATTTTTGCATGTTGGAAGCAAAATAGCAGTGTAGTTGCCCTTTAAAGCTTCACACACTTCCCCAGACATAGATAAGCAGGTAAAACATGCTTGCTTTGCTTCTTTAATTGTGCACTGGAGGTATTCAATGACAATCATTGACCATAATTGTGGTAAGGGGGTAAAATTGGCTGTATAATTATAATTTGGGTTTGATTTGGGTTTAAAATGGCTGCAGTCACTGCTAGGTTCCGAGTGGTCCATCTCCCAAAAAATGTCCGAAATTGAGCACTGATGGAGATAAAGAATGGCAACATGATCTATAAAAAACTGATCTATTAAACTTTAGTGTCTTAACTACAACATCGAGATAACGTGCTTGATGTACCATGTCATTGTCACTGCTCTGCTGAAAATTGACCATCATGCAATATCTGGTTAGCGATGGTTCTGTGGTTGTGGTTTTTCTTTGATTGATAGCGTAGAAGGTATACATTGTATACCTTGAATGTGGCCAAGTAAAGACTCCCTCAGAACTGGAGGACGAAACTTTGGGAGGAACCAGACTCACATGGGGGACCCATCCTCTAATCAGCTACTTAAGTTATTAGTATACAGTCATCATACAATCCTATGATGCGGTTTGTGTTTAGGTGCACTGAAGTGGTGATGGTAGTGAAACAGAAATGGTAGAAGTAATGCTAATAATAATAATAATAATAATAATAATAATAATAATAATGGGAGCAGCAAATAGAGGCCATATAAACTTAAATGTGGTCAGTAGTGTAGGGCAGGTCACTAATCTGGAGCAGGTCATGGTAGTTGCTTGGTGAGCAGCTGGTCTAAGGCAGGCAGAATCCACATCACGCAAAGAGCTCAGGAGTTAGGCCAGACCCGTGGGCAGTCACTCTCTCAGAAAAAGGCAGATATGGATTTAGTTCTGTATGGCATTGTAGAGTTCAGGGAATATGAACCTTCACAGTTTGGCTACTGACTCTGGCAAAACTATCTATAACAACTTGCCTAAAAGGAGAGAACCAGAAGGTAGCACAGACATCGGAACTCCCTGAGACACTGTCATACCTCCCCTCCACCTTCAACAAACCTGAGTGAACGCTTGCGAGCAGCAACAAGATGGCCTCAGTAGTGTATCCTACTACTTTCCCTAGTGGATGTGTGGAGTCGATGTGTTTTTGATTTGAAGGCATTTCTGTGCAGTTAGTGACCTACTCGGCCAGCTTGTGCATGGTTAACTCGACATGCAACGTATTGTAGATGACCCATATCGCACACCCCTAGACTAATGATTAACAGCCACTCTCAAACCACTCCCTACATACACTCACTTCATTTTAGAGTGACACTACATGACAAGTTCTGTCTCCCAACTAAAGGACCCTTTGCTTGCCAAACAGTATTGTCTGAGCTTCTGTTGTCCTTGCTTGTGCAGCCTTTGCAGTTAAGCATTTAAATTATTAAACAATTGTACATTTTCTTCTCTGTATACAAATGACAGGAAATGCCCGAATGCTTTTTATGAATAATCTAAAATTAACAGCATGATGCTTTCTTCATTTTGATGAGCTTGTTCCACTTTTGGACTGTGATTGTTGCTCACAGTTGGAAGATTTTTTTAAATCATTTTTGTTTAATTTCAATAAAGTTACTTTGAGAATAGCCCTCAATATGGCAAACCCACCATGTGAAATTACAAATGAAATTGGAGTAGATCCATGTAGGCCATGAATATAGGGGCTGCACTGAGGTGAGGATTAAGCCATGTTCACATTAAAGGCTTCATTAGTCAGTATTCTTTCATATTCACTGTATGGCCATCACATCACCCAGTTGCTAAACGTTACAGGTAGCTCTAACTCTGCATTATTTCACACTTTTTAGCGCATGAAGTTACACCAAGAACAACTACCAGGTCCACAAGGCCAACAAGTAAAGGTGGGGTACTGGGAATGAACCAGAACCAAAAATTCTTCACCTTTGTGCATGTTAGAAACAAAGCAGTGGTGTAGTTACCATTAAAGCTTCACACACTTACCCAGACATAGTTAAGCAAAGAAAACATGATGGCTTTGCTTCTTTAATTGAGCACTGGATGTATTCAATGACAATCATTGACAATTGTAGTAAGGGGGTAAAATTGGGTATATCATTTTAATTTTGTTTGATTTGGGGTTTTAAAATTGCTGCAATCACCGCTTGTTTCTGAGTGGTCCATCTTGCAAAAAGTGTCTGTAATTGAGGACTGATGAAGAGCTCCATGATATGCACTGTATGGCTTCACGTCTCCTCATTCTATATTTTCAGTCACTAAGTTGCTAAACGTTACAGGCATCATTGACTCTGCATTATTTCACATTTTTTAGCGCAAGTCACAACTCCAAGAACAACTACCAGTTCCACAAGGACAACGAGTAAAGGTGGGGTACTGGTTAATGAACCAGCACCAAAAAATCTTCACACAAAATAGCAGTGTTGTTGAAAATTTTACCATTAGAATTTAATGCTGTTACATTGTTACCATGTAAAGCTTCACACACTTCCTCAGATATAGTCAAGCAGATAAAACATGATGGCTTTCCTTCTTTGATTGTCAATGAATACCTCCAGTGCACAATTGACCATTAATTGTGCAAAGGGGGTAAAATTGGTTATATATTTTTATTGGGTTTGATTTGGGGTTTTAAAATTGCTGCGGTCACTACTTGGTTCTGAATGGTCCATCTCCAAAAATGTCAAAAATTAAGCACTGATGAAGAGATGATCTATACTTGGATAATAAACTGTAGTTTCTAACTACATTAACAAGGTGGCATGCTTGATGAACATGTACCATATCAGTGACTCTGGTGTTGTTTATCCAGATATTGCATGATGGATGTTAGTGGTGGTTCTGTGATTGTTGTTTTTCATTGATTGATGGCATAGAATGGTTACGTTGTGTCTAACAACTTACCTTGAATGTGCTCAAATCACAGCGAGTCCCTACCTGTGGTTTATTACTTTAGTATTTGTGAAATCTTAAGTGTACCCAAAAAATAGCTTAGTATATGTTGCCATTTTGTCATGTTGCCAGATCTGTGATGCATTTGGTTTGATGTTGTATTATCTTTTTCTAGATGACCGAGAAATAATTCCAACCCCCACACCACCACCAAATCGTAAGTAAAAGAACTCTTTCAACTTATATTAATCTGTGGATTTTATAAAATATTTTTGTAGGCAAGATCTATATGGAAGCATTACCTGTAATAATGAAGTTGAAGTGTTTATCTTATTTTGAGCACTGCTACTTAAACAAATTGCTTGTGTGTACACCTGTGTTTTAAAATCTCACTCATATGTTTGTTTTTAAAAGATTTTTTAAAAGCTTGTTTAATTAGGCTTAAAGAGAAGTTGGGAAATGGACTGTTTTTCTACAGATCTGAGATTTGATTTTAAAGATTTAGCTAAATGTCTTGTGGTGTAGTTGGCTGGTTTCTTGTTCATTTAACAACTTGCTTGCTGTTCAACTTGAACCTTCTTGAATCCTGTTGATATTAACTTGATTTTGATGAAGCATTGTAATTGCTAATTTTTCATTTGTTTTTCTTAGATGGTTGGAAAATTGGAGTTGGAGTTTGTGTTGGCGCAGTGTGTGGTAAGTATATAGCCAGTGCCCATTTGTTGTTTGGATTTTTTTGGGGGGTTGGCTGCTGGTGGTTGTTTTATTTACCCAGAAATGCCAAAACATAAACTGTAGATACATGGAAATTGCTAGGTGGACAGAAAGTCAGCCTAGTGGACCCAATTGGCCTAAAATGAGTACAGAGTACTCTGGTTTGGGGGGGGGGGGTTCCCTCAAAAAACAACCTTTTTTATTTTATATTTTACCATTTAGGATGATCATTTTACCACAGGGATTATCATTTGACATCTATTGGTCTATTCTTTAAATATAACTTAAATGGAATTGCTCAGACATACCAATGCTAATTTTACAGTCGCCCGTGTCGGTTGACATTCTTTTTTTTTTATAGTACCAGGGATAGTATGCCAACTTGCATGGCCAATTCAGCTTTCTCAAGACCCTGGCTTTCAATGGCACTCTAAAAACAGCATGATCAGGATTCAAACTCGTGATCCTCGGATCATAGTGGCAGCACCTTAGTCCGCTGAGCCACTCAGGGGCCCAACCATGCTAATTTTGAGTATCGGGTACAAGTTTCTGGTGGCTGGTGATGGAATGGTAGATTTCAGTGTCAGTAAATATAAGCCAATACGTCTCTTTTAAGTTGCCTAAATCTAGAGAATCTAAAGAGATTTATTACTTAATTATTTATGAGTAATTCTAGAACATTCTCTTCATGGGTGCACTCTTGATATCAACAGTTGTGTGCTCTTATTCATTAATCACACAATGTTTGAGCTTGAGTATGTTATAAAGTATTTAATCCAACATAGTATAAAATTAATTTATTTGAATTTGAGTTCAGACAGCAAGCCCAAATCTGATTTTTGACCTATGTAGAGTGCATCCAGATTTATTCTTGGTAGTCAGTCAAAAGCCACATGAAATCTAATTTTTGCTTATCCAAGCCACATTTATAGGTGATTTAAATTGATTGATCAGTTTAAACTGATTACATTTGGATTTGTACAGATCCGTTTCAGGTTGCCAGGCCCTGAAAAAATCTCCATTCCGCTGTCAGACAGAAAGGAACTCAATAATTGCATACACTGGGAGCAAGGAAGAAAGTCTTGTGTATCTGTCATAGTGACGTACACAATACTTAAATTCTTCACAATGATGCACTGTAATAAAATATTGCTGTAGCAAATATGGTTGTGCTCTAGGCAGAAGATATCATTAAGATCAATGGACTAAAAGCTGTCACTTATTTGAACAAGTCCTATAATAGCAGATCATCTGACCCTCAGACTGAAGCAGTGGGTGATTTGAAGGGAAATGGTAAAAAAAATGCATTCACTGTGGCACCACATTTATTTATGTATTTATTTATCTATTTTTATTTATTTATTTATTTTTATTTATTTATTTATTTTTAGCCAGGCAACTGATTTGACTATATAAAAAGGTTTCTTGAGGACTTGTTGTACTACTTGAGGGTTGTACCACTTTGCCACTAAGAGGTATTTTATATGACTCGGGCATCAGAGAGTGACCAGTAGGATGGCTTAGAATAGCAGGGACAGAGTTGTGATTGCCAATGGTAAGGTTTTCCCAGTGTTGCTTCCAGTTTACATCAGAAAGAGGAACATCATTGATTGATGTGGGTAGTTAATATAATTTGTATATGTATGCTGTCTCCCACAAATTTTGGGCTTACACAAACTTGTTGCCTTGTGAGAAATGTTAAACTTCTTGTTTACTGTTTTGTTTATGGAATAATATCTCTTATTCTAGTGTAATAGTGATATCCCTGCATACTATATTTTGCACGGAAATGTCCTAAACGGTTGTATCACTATTTCACTTGTAACACTATTTCAATTGAAACTCCATTCTTACTTTGCAGCATCTGTGCTTGGGTATTTTGTGTACAAGTACAAAAAAAGATCGTAAGTCATTTTCAGTTTATATTTGCAGAGTCTCTTGCTCTTTGCTGAACAGATGGAGAAATTGTAGTACAAAACATTTGAGCAATATCAAATTCTACAATTTGCCCATCTCCTTGGCATGTCCTAACGTGATGCCGCTTTTCCCACTAACCCTTTTCGTTGCCATTTTTGCATGGCATTGTGTAATGTGCTTTTTTTTTTTATTTTTTATTTTTTTTTTTTTTATATTATTAGTATTATTATTTTTTGCACACACCATGTTCAGTGCCATTCAGGAACCATTAAATGCCTCTAATGCTTAATTGAACGTTTTGACATATTTGACAGAAAAAAAAAAATTGACAAAAAGGCCTGGATGGTGTGTCCTACTTATGGGGAGTCATGGGAAGATGGTTCTTCTGCAGTTAAACGTGGTTCCTTTTGTTTGCTCGGGCATGTGGGCTGAGATTATGAATATTTGAGTAGTTGGCCACACACACAGTGACCAATGCTGGACTTTTGGGTTGCAGCTCTACAGAAGGTTACTCTGCAAAGGTGGCTACAAAAAGTGAAGAGGGCGAGTTTTAGCACGCTCACTGTCCTGGTAAGAAATACACAATGTGTATGTATGTTTATTATATCGGATGAAGCAAATGAGAAGATTAGTGCATCAGATGACTTTTTGTGGAGGGACTACTTTTGGTGACCTGAATGTTTGTAGATGCAAGACCAAATGTACTTTTCTAGTCCCTGGGAATGTTAAATTGTTTAGAATATTTTATTATGTATAATGAACTTGGGTGTCGTGCAAAATGGAACAAAAAAACTAAATAGGGAATATAAAACTCCACAAAAGAACAGCCAAATTTACTGACCTAAGAACAGTCTGGGTGTGGTCTTACCATGCTTGATTGACAGCCCTCTGTAATGAGTATAGACAGCTGATGTCCAAAATTCAGCACAAAATAAACACCTTTTGTTTACATTTTTGAGGAAGAAGCTGAATAAAGGAGCCATTTTTCAGCAAATTGAACACTTTATTAAAAGAGAAATGCAACCACTTTCAGCTCCACCACAGCCGGACTGAACTGTCTGAACTGGCTGCACCCTTTGTTACTCCCCTTCTCATTGGTCCAGAGTCCTGGCTGTTACATTTTATAAAGTACAGTGATTTTGAAAAGCCATGTTCCCATTCATCTAAACATTTGTGGGTGCATTTACATAATATAGTACATGTAGTTGATATTACCATTAATATTAGGACTGCCCACTTTACACCGAAAAAGTGGAAAAACTGCGATTTTTGGGAAGGTTTTCATAAGACACTTTGTACATGAACAAGATTAACATACTTAGAAAAATCACAAATGTAGGTTCCCTGGAGATTTAAAGTTGGTCTTATTCTGGTTAATGCCTTGCATTATTTACTGTAAGGGAGACATTTACATATTCCATTAAGTTTACATTCAGTATTAACATATGTTCATAAATATCATAAATTCAACATCTTGTAGCAATGTGTAGTCGGTACTGAATAATGGCGCTTGAAACGTGGAGTGTCTGGTTTATTAGAAGCTTCACAATAAAAGCTGAGGGTTGGTCTTTACAGTTTGGTTGAAATTTAATAACCATTGTCGGTGTCTATTAACCTAAACTGCTTTATCTGCATAATGCTTCTAATTCACAGCAGCACAACTACACGCTTATGAAAATGTTCTTGTTTTTTTAATGACGTGTACTGTATTAGTTTTTCCTAATGTTTTGTTTTTAGATCTGTGGAGCGTCCACTTGCTCATGCCTAGCCTTATTGTCTTCCTGCTTTCATAAGGCTTTGGAAAGCCCAACGTGAATGAAGTGGATTGTTCTTCAGCTGCTCTATGGATGTGAACAAAGTCCAGCAGGAGATCTTCTCCAGTTCATTTGTGTCCTGTGTGAGTTAAAGAAAGCAGAGTCTTCAGCCAGTTTGCAGATTAGACACGACTATGCACATGATGCGATTCTGCTTGGTCCGTCTCAAAAGTTGCTCTTTAGGCCTTTAGTGATTTAAACTCTTCTCACACGTGTTCATGTGTATATAACTGTTTTATTTGTTTGACAAATGGCGTTATGTTGCCTCCTACAGATTTCAGGGCACAAAAATAGCTTGATTCACTGATGACTGGCCTTGTTTGTCTTGAAATTATTCCCTGAAATTAAGCTTTAAATATTTAAATTTGCAGCCCTAGCACTGAACATTATCAAACAAAAATGAGATGTTTTCAGAGCTGCAAGTCATCTTTATTTATTTGTAAAGCCTTAGATTAAAAAAAACAATCTGTATTTATCAATCTTCATAATGCGATGCACTGTCCAAAAATAATCCAGCAAAAATTCAACATGGCTCCTCATCTTTCCTACTGTTAACTGGCTATATGTAATGTATGACTACTGATGTTTTATGAAGGAGAATGAACAGCAACTGACATCTTTTTGCAATAGCTTCTGCATCTTACCATGTTTTTCAAAAGAAACTCATTCCATCTTTTTGTTTGTGCCAATCTTTCCAATATTTGTGGCTCTCACCAGTATACTATCGCATGTTGAATGGTCTCTGTGCGTTGAAATGCTCTTGGGTGCTTTCATATATGAAATTGGATGTGCATTGTCATTCTGCAGAATTATTTACTGCTCATTTCCAATTCCTGCCCCGCAATCACCCAAAATTTCATATCTGAAAATGCTCAAAGCCAGTAATGTAATTACTGGTGTGTACATTCTTAGAACTGTTTAAATTCCTCTAGTTTGCAGCTGTGGTACAATTCTGCCCCAACTGCTGTATAGCCTTAAGTGTTATGTTTATTTTTATCTTGAAAGCTACACCTTAGTGCTGAATTAATCTGATGGCAAAGATGGTATCACATCTCTACATCTTTATCCACTGTGTTCTATGACATGGAAGTTGTGGGAATGTTCAGACTGGAAATGTATAGTCTTAAATGTGTGCACAACCATGTTTTAAAAGTTTCTCATTGGATCATTCATTATTTCATGAACATCCAGTAAAATGAATGTAATGGTCATTATCTTGTGGAGTCTGATTTTAGTGAATGCACTACAGTAGTACACACTGGTGTAGAAACATGTCTGAAGCACGTTTTTCTACAGAAAGGGCTGCTTCGCTAGATTTCAATCAGATTTTTTATGAAATGTATTTGTAGAGCACTACACAGTGGTATTAGTACTGTTAGTAGAAAAGAGGCACTGATGTGTTTGTTGAAGTCTGAATGATGCACCTGACTGGAAATGTGACAAATGTGCATGTTCTACATAGAACAAGAGTGGACATTTTTTTTCCAAGCCTCTTGCGGGTAGGGGAAGTAGACACCACTCATCTTGCCAGTTTTTCACATCATATGCTTCACACAATCTGTATAAATAGTTTTATTTCATACTGAAAGCTCTTATCACTGCAGTAATCTTGGGTCAGATCTCTCTAATATAACAAGCACTTAAATTACCAAGCATTCTTTAATTTACACATCCACCAAAAAACAGGCAAAACTGACAACAGAAATTGTGCCATATTGAACACTGAAAAATGTAATGTAAAATTAATAAACAAATGAGTGACAATCACATCTACTCCATCACCTGCAAATATCATAATATAGAATAAAAACTGAATAACATTGGATCAATTCATGGTCATATTGACCAACAGGCACACAGTAGAGATTTGTAATGGCATGGGCTTTAAAGCTACTCAAGGACACTTTTTTTAATTGTTGAAGGGCACTTCAGTAGTACAGTTGGCATGATTACATTTTGGCATACTCCACATTTGTAGTAAATCACAGTATAGGAAGGTACAAGACAAAAAGCATGAAAAACTGGAGGGGAAAAGACTCGTTACTGGGTACAATATCTGTAACTCATTTTACCATTGTTATACATTTACTGTTAAAATCAGCAAATCTGAGCAGCCCATCATGAAAACATAGGGGTAGAAAGCAATAAAGAAAGAATCCCAGTTTAAATAACAAGGCAGAAAGAAGACTGCTGATGTGTCTAAAGTAGTTTCTACTGGCAATGGCATGCTCTCTGAAAAGCCTAAAACCTCCCGTAGTGAACTAAATATACAGCATGGAATGAGAAAACAGGTTTCCAATACAGGTCAGGATCAAACACTGCTACAGGAAACCTTTGGCTTTAATTAGTCGTTCTGAGGTACTGAAATTGTTGGGCCTTTGGGGTCATCAAAGCGGTCCATAGTACGCAGCTGCATGAGCATGTGCAGGCCATAGGTGAGGATGAAGATCATGAGCAGAGAGGTCACCAACCCCATCCAGATAGGCGGGGTGAAGAAGCTTGCACAGTCACTAGCGTATGAGAAATTCCCTGTCAGGTTAAAGCCTTGGATCTGTTAAATGAAATGTCAATGGTTATCGATGGCGAACATTTTATCAGTTGAGTGACAATATATAAATACACTCATTATTAGAAACTCTCCCTCAGCGATCAATTTGAAGGCCACTTATTTATTGGTCTCTATATACATACAGTGGACTGTTGTCATGCACAATTTTTCTTGACCAAATGATTATCATCGATAGGATCGTCCAAAAAGATCCAGCCAAAAGTGTTAGCCAGCCAATGGTTAGAAACTGATCACTGATGCCCACAGATTGGCTAACAAACTTCATTACATATGTACATTAGAAATTGCATAACCACCTGTTTCCTATCTAACATAACCAGACCTTGATGCCCATTTGTTACAGGACTTTCTATGTAAACATGCTCATAATGTTTTGACAAAGCATACATATCTATGAGTCTACCCAGACATATTCAAAATCATCTTTGAACTTCCTACTGAGTAGCATCTGCTGATGAGATGTGTGATAATACCTGGAAGTTAGTGAAGAGAAGTCTCCAGTGGGTTGCATTGTTTGTTGAGGAGTTTGCCACCAGTAGCGGGCTCCGAGTGTTGCTCACAATCTCGCAGTGGAAAGAATATTCAGCAGGAGCATTTATGCCACGACTACCATTAAAGAGAGCTGTCTGGCCATCATAGTTCAGCTCCACATGCTCCATGACCGTCCAGTTACGAGCAGACACGGGGAAGAAGATCTTGCGCATATCAAAGCTGGAGGTTAATAAAAATAAAACAATCATTTTTGAGACTGTAGTGTACACGGTGTCACTCAAACATTCTGGTACAATCATTTAAACCAGTGAATGTTCTGAATACTCACACAAGCTGGAAAGACTGGAAACCCGTAATATTTTCATAATTCAGGACAAGTCTGAGAAAAAAATAAAATCACAAATGGTTACTGTGCAGTAGTGTACACTGAAACCGTATGTATTTTTAAGTTGGGTTAACATATTCAAGTACACTGCTTGCCAGTATAACTGCAAGATCTTTATTGGTGTTTGCATTGTATTATGTTTGCCTGAAAGAGGGATAGAAATATTACAGAACAAGACAGCACAACTGCCTTTTAGAAACTAATATAGAGCAGGTGTGCACAATACATCGATCGCGATCTACCGGTCGATCTTAAAGGTAGTGTGGGTAGATCGCATGCCATTTAACAAAAAATAGATGTCAGATTATCATCCGTCCTCGCTATAAAACTTGTCACTTGATTGACATACAGGGAGACTGGTCGAGCACTATGACCCAGCGGGAATTGCAAGGCGCTCAATCAAGTTTCTCTTTAGACCGCCCACAAACTCTTTTGATTGGCTCTGTCGTTTTTTGCTAACGTGCGATTGGCCGTCTCCACTATCGCTTCATGAGCATATGGCGTTTTTCAAGTTGGCCAGCAGTCCGTGTTCACCTGTCACTGTAAATTCTTAACATGTATGTTTGTTCTGCATCGGTTTTGTCAGCTAGATGTATTAATATCAAAGGTTTTATATTAAAAAAATTTACATTAGTGTGTGTGCGTGTGGCTACCAGTCTGTGATAAGTGTAACTATTATCAAAATAATTCAGAATTTCTGCTCAAGTGCTGAAAATTATAGCTCGCTTGCAAGTTGCCCAGTTAGCCTCCCAATTTATTTATTTAGAACTGATACAAATGATTTTGGTACAAATCCACACAACATACACCTCTCAACAAATGTCACATAAGTGGTGACAGACATTGTGTCAGTTACATTATATTTATCTTGAGCTCACTGACTAGTCTGGCGTAGTAGTCGCTGACATAACCAACATAGTTGGCCAGTGGACTAGGACTCTAGTGAATATTAGAGCATGTCTACGTGGAACATCTCTCTTATATTATTTGCATTTTACTAATCATGAATAAACGGTTAATTTATGAAAACTGAAAGATGATAATAATAAAACATACCTGGAAAGTGTTTCATTACACATGGAGCCATCCAGGTCGAAGGAGTGATTGTTTGCCAAGTCGACCCAGGGTCCAGTCAGATAGCTAATGTTTAGTTGATCAGCCCAGAGCATAATACATGGTCCACTGGTGCCATTGAAAATCACTGGTTTTTTGTCAGTCTGTTCTAGTGAAGCCTGCAGCAGAGAGCGCCCTCCAAAACCTCCATTCATGGACACAGGGGTCTCCTCAATTACCTAGAGAGGACAGAAGATAGCAGAAATATAATAAACAATATTGATATGACTATTATAGTTGCTGAGAATTTGTTGCAAAATGATATAGTTTCATAAGGCTGTAAGTATGATCTATGACAGTGTGTTGCACCCTTACATGAGAAGGCATCAAGCCTGTGTAAACAGCAGTGTAAGGCACTCCTCGTGCTTTCAGCATTGTCAGGACATTCCCAATGGTCTCATCTACCAAGAAAACAAATGCAATAAATACAAGTACCATGTAAATACACACAGAAGCATGTAAAATTGTTAGAAAGATCCTAAGCAAGTATAAGATGACCACAATTCTTTTAATATTTCAAAATTACTTTTGTATTTTCATCTTTTAGTTAAAAAAAAGTCAAAAGTTTGTGCACCCTGTATGGTCAGTCCTTACTAAGCCTGTCGATTCTGGTAACTTGATCAGGTTCGTATATCAGCTTAGGGAAATGTTAGTCAATTCCTTCGCACAAAACAATGTTGGTGGGTTTACTTCAGATCATTCCACAACATTTCTATTGGATTAAGGTCAGCTGGATTTAGTCAACTGTGACGTGGCCATTCCAAAACATGAACTTTACTCTTCTTTAACCATTCTTTGGTAGGTCGACTTGTGTGCTTAGGGTTGTTGTCTTGCTGCATGACCCACATTCTCTTGAGATTCAGTTCATGCACAGATGTCCTGATATTTCCTTTAGAATTCTCTGATATAATACAGAATTCATTGTTCCATAAATGAGGGCAAGCCTTCCTGGCCCAGATGCAGCAAAACAGGTGCAAACCATGATGCTACCACCACCATGTTTCACAAATGAGATTAGGTTTTAAATAAATCTCCTCTGTTCATGCTATAATGTACTTCCACAAACGTGTTGTGAAGATCAGATTTTGCTGGATGTTCTTTAAGTAAAACAGGGCACCCACTCACACCTGATCATCATATTCACTGACAAAACTTGACACCTTCAAATTTTCTGCTAATCCTAAAGTTTCATATTCATTTGCCACTCACAGACATGTAATACTGGCTCATTTTCCTCAATAAATACATCACTAACTCTAATATTTTGCCTTGTTTGTTTGATTTTGTTATCTTTAACTACTTGTGTGACAGTCTAAAGAAATGGTCAAGCACCACCAAGACTTTGAGACTTGTTTGGGAGATTTTCACCCATTTTTCCTTGTAAAAGGCTTCTAGTTTTGTGAGGAATTGGGGAAAATGCAGAAAGGTTTTTCTTCTGATGACACCTCCATAAATGTCATATTTGTACAGATGCTACTCCACATTAGAACAGTGCACCACCACTCCAGGGTCAGCGAAATCATCTTGAATGTCTTCACAGTCAAACAGAGGTTTTGATTTGCCTTTCTAGCAATCCTACAGGCAGTTCTCTTGCAAAGCTTTCATTATCTTTTAGACTTCGGCTTCACAATTCCTTTTAATTGCCATTACATATATTATAAACGGAGGAAACAGCAACCTGAAAGCACTTTGCATTCTTCTTATAGCCTTCTCCTACTTTTTTGCCATTAATTATGTTAAATCTTCAGAGCTTAGAGCCCATGTAGGTACAATGTTTAATAAGTCAGAGCATGTATAAAACTTTGAAATTAGCATTATCTGGTCTATTCCTAATTATCTATTTAACTAATTCCTAAAAATCATCTTATGGCCTGAGACTTTGGTAACACTTATCACAAAGCTCAAATCTCTTGGGACGTATGGTGCTCCTTTTTTTGTTTTACTCTAAAAGTTATCAGAAATACTACAAAATCCTGCTCAAAGCATTGAAAACAATTCTTTGTCTTAAAACGTTATTCCTTTTGGAGATCAGTTCATCATTTCTTCACCTAACTGTTGCACACAAATTTTGAGCAGATGCCCTCAAACTCTTGTATGCCACTATATACTGTACAAAAACATATTATAATCATAACATTATTTAAAATACTTAAGTCCAACTAACAGTGTCATTTTATAATTCTAAAATGGGAAACCAACCTATAAACATCACTCACCATTTTTTCTGATAAGCTCCTTTGACTGGGTGCTGTCAAATAAAGTAAGAAATGTTGTCAAATCAGACACTTATAGACACCAATAAAGCTCTTAATTATTTCATCTAATATTTACATGCATCATAAAATGATTCCATTTACCCAGAGTTGTAGGGGAGACCAATAACCAGAAGAGAAGGCTGTGATGAGCTTAGCGGAAGCTCAGTGAGTTCTGCTGGTCTCAAGTGGAGAGCTGGAACTCTGAGCTCCTCCTGGAAGAGTTCCACCACTGAAACAGCTGCAGACCCGGACACAGCTGGTAGTACAAGGTGAGCAGAAGACTCTAATGCTGACTGAAACATAAAAACACATGTTAATGCATGCACTAAATCATAAAACATGACACAGCGAATACTGAGCACGATTTCTCTACGGCAGAATGATAAATGTTTTTCAAAATCATTGTACTGATCTAGTTTGAAAAAGCACTCAAACACAAAGGTTCTCACACACAGAGGTTCTGTTCTGTTTAAAATGGAGTAGCTGAGTTGTCAAGCTGTAGGTGGAGCTACTCTAATGGAGGCAGAGTTAGCTCTAATAATTACACAATCAGGGGAGACCAATTCTGAACTACTCAGTGAATTTAATGTTTTCAAATCTAGGGGGCCCACAAAAAAGTTTTCACAATTTTTGCATTAGTAAGCTATCCAGGTACCAAAACAGGTGTAAAATATTGAAAAGTTTTTCATATGTCCTCTTTAATTTTGTATACTGAAATAATCATGAGTAAAGTGTTCTGAATGACAGTATGAGATGCTAAATTATAATAATTCCTTTAAAACTAGATAAAATACAATTCAGACTCACCTCTAAGTTTTCAAAGACGCTGTCTTGCTTGTTCCCAAACACCCCACCATATAGAGTGAAATCATCTATGCTTAACTGCATGGAGAAAAAATATGTAATACATGTTGTTTAGGATGTAATACTGTATTATTTCCAATGGATTATTTCTACATTGATGAATAAAATGTGAACTAGCTTAGTATCATTTAGCTTAACTGTATAATTTTGCAAATGCAGACACCACCTACATTATATTTTGGGTGTAAAACAAGGAACAGAATAAAGACAGGAAGTGTGCTAGGGCGGAGAAGGAGTTTCACAAAAGGCCTGTATTCAACAACAAATGGCAAACCTAAACACAATGTACTTTCGTCTCTACTCGTCTTTGATTTGCCTAATCTGGATCCATGTGGATCCAACACATAAGTTAGCTCTTGTAGTAGATTTAGCGATGCCATGAGCTACAGATCAGGCAGAATCAAAGACAATGGGAAAGGAAGTTCCATTCAACTATTGAAACACAGTCAGGAACTTTTCTTACAAACTTCAGTTATTTCACAACCCCATTTAGCAACTTTTTAATGTGTTAATACTGTGACATTACATTAAGAAAGTATTGTACTGAGTTGTTTTCCTGTTTTCCCTGCTTCAACACATCTGACAGAACTTTAAGCTCTTTAAAAAGTGTAAAATGAGTGTGCAGAAGCAGTGAAAACATTCAAAATGCCCAATGTCAAGGTTCTTGAGGACAAGGATAATTAATAACTAATAATAATAATAATTAATTATTTAAAACACCTACACACAGTGCTGGAAAAAATTATTATATGCAAATTATTACTATTAGTAGACCTGTCAGAGTAAAATATTTTTTTGTTTTACTCTTAACTGCTGCCAGTGTTTCTATCTAATTTAATTTTAATTTATTTACAGAAAATAACAACTGGTTGAAATTACAAAAAGCTGCAGTGTTTCCAGACCTTAGGAAATGCAAAGAAAACAAGTTCACATTAATATCTGTACACAGTACAAATCTATATTTGGTTGAATAAGCTGTTTTTTCACGCTCTTCATCAGTCTTTCACATTACTTGTGCACGATGTCACTCCTAGAGCACAGGTCTGGAGATTGGGCTGGATATTAATCATTTTAGTTTTCATTATAGTATTCAACATTATAGTTCAATTCACAGATAAACTCTCCAGAGAAGAAAAGTCTGATACAATTCTGGTATATCCCTTGGAAATTGTAAGAGGAAGTGAGAGTCACACTACAGCTCAGAGTCACACTACGCTGAGAAAATCGGACCAAGACCGTGTTTAAAATGTACACAGTGATGAATCAGAGAAGCCATTCTCACCTTGTCTTGCAGAAAAAGCACCACATTGTGTGGCGCAGTTGTCAAGGCAGATTTCAAATAGGACACCAACTTCCCACCTGAGACAATCTCACCAGCTACTGGTTCTGGCAGCTCTGGCAAAGTGTACCTAGGTTTAAAAAGTAACATTAAATATTGAGAATGATTTTAAAAGTTGTGCATTGCATCACTGCTTGTAAACCTGATTGGGGCAGCCTTGGCCTAAAGTTTAAAGATGTGTGCATAGCACTGAAGGGTCACCAGTGCAACATAGTGAACAGTAGGACATGGTAAACTGAGTTTGAGCAAGGCATTTGATCTCCACCTGACTTCTCCAGGCACGTGTGCGCTCACTAATGTACGTTTACTCCACAGATGGGACAAAAACAGGTCTTGCTATGTGTGTAGCAAAGTGGTGAAACAATTGGTTCTTCCTCCCTTCTTCCGTTAAGCCTAACTAATATATTGAGATGGGCCACAAAAGTGGACACTACAAGCTAGTTCTTACATTTTTTTCACCCACACCTGATGCATAGTAGTGGAGTAGATCTTATTAGAGTTGATTGGGTTCTTTTTTTGGAGGACATATGTCATTTTTCATGGAAACTCAGCATTAGACTGCATCCTTTCTATTTCAGCATAGATAAAAGCTTTGGTTATATCTAAGCAGCACAGTTTTAGAAGATCGCTTCTAGAAGCAATTAAAAAAATCCAATATTACCATCAGAATTAAAAAAAACACATTGTATTTTTAACAAACCTATACGTTTTCTATCAAGCATCACTATGCAGTCTAATCAAATTATAACAGATTTCAGAGAAGGGAATTAGTAGTTAGATCTTAATGTCTAGAGTGATAGAGAGCCATATGTCAATCATGGAGGCCTTCAGAATTTTTGGGAAGCACCATTTCCCAAGACCTGAAGTGGAAGTCCAAAGCAAACTTCATCCTCAGAAAGGCCCAGCAGAGGACGTACATTCTGCAGAAAATGAGGAAGCTGGGTCTGTCCCAGGAGCTATTGAAACAGTTTTACACTGCAATCCATTCTGTGCACATCCATCATGGTCTGTTTTTAATGAGACACAACACAGGACAGAAACAGACTGCAGTGAACAATCAGGACAGCTGAAAGAATAATTAAAGCCTCCCTTACTTTCATTTGCACTATTCAAAGGCTAAAAACAGGCAGAGAAGATTATTACTGATTTCCTAGTCACAACCTTTATCAACTTCTCCTCTCTGGCAGGTGCTATAGAACTATAAGACTTTCAGACACAGGAACAGTTTTTACCCTCAGGCCATCACCCTCATAAAGAGTTGACCACCAATATTGTTTGATAAGCCATTGCTACTCCAGTTTTTTTTCCCCTGACAGGGGAAATTATTATACTCACCCTAAACACTGTATATCATAATTCATCCCTCTGCTGTACACTGTTCCATTATATCACTGTTTTTAACTTAATCTGTGCCACTGATCATGTATTGTGTTTTTAGGCACATTTTCTTTATTACTTGTACGATCAAAGTTTGTGTATACTATTTATACTATGTACACTCCACTGTTTATTGTTTGTAATTTATTTGCAAATTACTTGTACATTTTATATTTTTACATAATACTACAGAGAAACAAACAAGTGTACCAACATACTTGGAAAAAAACATGATTCTGAATGTTTACTGGTGAAATAGTCAAATAAATGTACTCTGTTGAAGACTACAAATGTCTATTATTGAACCTAAAGATTTAAAAGGGGTGACAAGTTTTTTAACGTGGCTTTAAGTACTGAAACAACCATTTAAGAAAAAAAAAAAAGATATTTAAACTTATTACTGCTCGTAAGTACTTTCTACTGCTCAAATAATCAACCTGTAATCCAAACACACATTTTACATTAAGCTACTTTATTCCTAGTGACACCTATTATAAGGAAAAGATTAAGGTGGTTTAATGTACTAAAATAATTAGCTAGTAACACCAAACTTCTCTCTCATTATTACTGCTTTCTATCTCATTATTACTGCTCAAAAGTACTGCGAAAATGATGAACTTATGGTTCAAAATAAATTTTAAAAAGCTTTTTTTATTTGTTTAAACCCATTACAAGAAAAATGTGTTGCATTTTTTACATGAAGCTTTTTAAAGGGGCAAATCAATGCATGATGCAGCTATAAGCACCAGTAGCCTAGCTAATGTTAAAGGCAAAAAGAGAGTAATACCTCAGGCTCTAACTCAGTAAAAGTTAAACAGAACAGATAAAAGCCTTACTTACCCATCGCTTGTCCACATAACGAGTGGTACTTGGGCTTTACAACTGCTTAACGAAATAAGAATAAATAAAAAAGTAATAAAGGCCATCTTTAAGGCACTAGCAGAGCGTCGACCGACTTCTTCCGTCATCTTCTGAGTCACGTGACACAGGCCGATCATGTGAGCGTCTGATGACTGGACTCGTTCCTGAACCAGAGGAGAGTTACCACGTGACAATGTGGTCCAAGGTTGATCAGGCGCTAGAGGGCGCTCCGCGGGAAGTCTAAAATGAATGGACTCCTATGGAACTTTAGAGCAAATTTGTTTTTAAATCATTAATCTTCTTAATACATACATATGCACTGTTTTTCAAAAAATTGAACTACAAAAAAATTTCACCACTGTTGTCATATATTACAAGTCTGTAAACACCAGTTTTATGACTTTAAAACAGCGCCTTGCATGCGAGTCTCTCCTCATTAACCAATCAGTGCTCAGTAGCCGAATTGCTACCGTTTTACTACACAATACCGCGTTGTTTTAGAAAACACAACGATACTGCTTATATTCCACAGATCATTTTATTAAAATGAAAAATAAACATGTTATAGGTTTGTACAATTTCTAAATAATAAAATGTTGCGCATAACAAATGCAATTAACATTTTTAGCAGTTTAGCTCCATTCACATCAATTCAAAGAGGACTTACTTAATACGTCTCCAGTTTAGACGAATACTTTAAGAATACTTTAATACTGTCATTATCAGGATAACATTTTTATCAATAAAAGCAAAGCTTGTTTGTACCACCACCCTGTAAACATGTATTTATTACTAATGTTGTTTAAATAATGAATATACAGTATATGAAGTATTTTATTATTACTTTATATTTTTGAAGATTTCAATTTGTAGATTTTTTTATGCATCACATGTTTAATAACAACTAAACTTTTCTTAAGATGAATTATTATTATACAGAATTCATAGTAATCGTCAATAAGACCTTAACCACTAAGATCATCACTGATGCAGTTTCCCCCAGACATCCCATAGGCTTTTTCTGCTGTAGGCGGAAGGATACAAACTTTTAGCCTGATGCACCCTGCCCAGCGGTTGACTTGGAAAATGAAAGTGATCTAAAATACATATTGCTTTTTGACATATTCAAAATATTCCACGAGAGGTATCTTCATTGTCACTTCATTGACACGTGACAAAACAGCAAACCGCTGGGCAGAGATTAGGAGCCTGCACTATATCACGACGCGAATGTGTAACAGTGCTACCCTAGTCCGTGCTGCGGTCAGGGCCATCTTTGGTCGTCCTCGCCGGTCGCGCTATAATAACAGTAATAAATCCTAACCTGTGCCACGCTCACAGCATCAAAGCATCGATTTCAGCTGCACGCATTCCCTTTAAAATAATCTGTTTTGAATTAAGGGTGAATTAATTTCATTTTTTTGTTTAGCAGTTTTGCTCTGTAGGCTCCGTTGCTCAACATGGATGAGGAATATGATGTGATCGTACTGGGCACCGGGCTCACAGTGAGTACCAGGCTTTTAAACACGTCTGCATTTTGCAGTGGACCTTAATGCTGTTTATACGTAGATGCACAGGTTTTGGTGTGGTTTTAGGCAGGATGAGAGCAAAAATGGTGGAGCCTGGTGTGTAAGGCCGAGTTGCTGACGCATGTTGTAGTTCCCTTTAATATATACAGCCAGCATTTTTTATAACCTCCTCACTCCTGAGTCAGGACATTAAAACAAACAATGCTTTGTAACAATGCATGTTCACTTCAGCCTTTACATTGTAGTTTAAAAAAATTGCATGGCGACTCAGTGGCATGCAATCTGCAAGATTGTGAAAAATAAACATATTTATTTCTGTGCACATTTCCAATTCTGAAACACACTGAAAACCAAACATTCCCAAACAAATCTAAAGAATCGCCATATCATCATAATTCAGTACACTCATCCCAGTTCAGATAACTTTCTGGATCTTTTTTAAAGAAGCTGAACAAACCTAAATGTATTTGATTACCCAGTAGAATGTCAGATTTGTGAATGTGCACATACAAGTGGGTGTGACAGTATAAACCTTGTTATCGACTTACAAAACCCCATTAAACATGTCCAGTATTGGACGTTTGGAATGAGCTACATGTAGTCAGAACTGCTTATGTTGTCAGCCGAATACCGCACAATAGCTGCGTCCAGAACCACATAGTCTGAATAATGCACCATAATAGTACACTAACGTTACCATTTGCAGCACATTTATTAGTGTAGTGCATTAAGATAGTCAGCATAGAGCTGTGTAATATGTGGACGCAGCCAATGTGTGTCAGTGGAGAAGCAGATGTTAAAAAATTAATAACGGGATTCTCCTGCTCTGTTCTTTCAATAGGAGTGGCATCAGGTGTCAAACGTTCACCATTCTCAGTACGACAGATTATGGTTAAGTGGAGGTTAATGTTGACATACTAAACATAATATAATTCCAATTTAATGGTTGCTAAACAATAGCTAGGTTTTATATTAATGGGCTTCATTCATTATGCTGAGATATAATGATAGCTACTATTCTTCCTGACCAGACACTATGTGTTGTGTAAAAACAGTAGATATTCAAAGAAATTATCAGATTATAGTGATTTCAGAAATACTGGGCGGTAAGTATGTTTTGTGGTCGCTGAGAGGCGTATTGGTTGCGAAATTTACATCCAGGAAGTAAAAATCCACCCCGTGTTTTTGTTCCAGCCGCCTGGCTTCTGGCGTTATGTCAAGCCAGAAGCGGAGGTTTTCGGACAGATGAAACAAAATTCTGGACTGGATTTATTTGCTTTCTAGATTTGGATTTCCCGACCCTAGTGGCGATGTACAGTGATGAAGGATC
The DNA here is from genome assembly GCA_036984385.1 of Crenuchus spilurus. Classification (NCBI taxonomy): domain Eukaryota; kingdom Metazoa; phylum Chordata; class Actinopteri; order Characiformes; family Crenuchidae; genus Crenuchus; species Crenuchus spilurus. The sequence continues at coordinate 16,054 of BRDA01060988.1, read as the reverse complement.
CTTGGGTGGGGTAAGGAGGCGCATCCCAGGGTGCAACGCGGAAAGAGACGAGTTAATGGACATAAAGGAGCACTATCATGCGTTTTTCAGTTCTAACCTTATTGTAAATACTAGATTCATTCAACGAAACGTTAATTATTTCCTATTGTAGCTGTTGTTATTATGCTGGTTTCATGTTGTAATAATAATAATAATAATAATAATAATAATAATAATAATAATAATATATGACAATATTAACAATACTTATACTACTACTACTACAGTACTACTACTACTACTACTAATAATAATAATAATCTTTCTGTGCATACATATACAGCGCAAGGACCAATATATGCAATATATATGTAATAACAAGTGTATTATAGATCAATAAAACTGAACAAAAAACATATTTTTATAGCAAAAATTCCGGTGTGAGTAAAGAAGTTATTTCATAGGTAAAGCAGACATCAGATTAAATTAAGATGGATGGATGGATAATACTTATTACAGCACTATAGTAGCAAGACATAAATTGTAAATAAACTTACATTAAGTGTAAATAAGAATAGACATACGTTAGATATCTGTTAAAATGTTTCCAGAAGTATCTAAGTCAGATGTGTGATATTTACGTAAGAGAAGGTATTGCACAAAATGGTATAAGGTGGTTCAATTCCCAGTGAGTATGAATATAGCAAACATTGTCTGCAGCATGTAACATCTAAAGTGTGTAGTGAAAAGTGTCTTAATAGTATCACATTTATGATACACAGATAAATGCAGTACTCCTTATTTTTGTTATGAACATTAAAACATAATTGTAATTCACCACTTTCTCTAGAAATGTCTAGGAAGATTGTATTATTGTTTTTCTCCTAATTATTATTTTAATATTATCGTTGTACAGGAATGTATTCTCTCTGGAATTATGTCAGTGAATGGGAAGAAAGTTCTACACATGGACAGGAATCCGTACTATGGCGGAGAAAGTTCATCCATCACCCCTCTGGAGGAGGTAAGGATGTTCATTCAGCAGCTGCCATCTTCACTTAATATCAGTAACACTATAATCTAGTAGCAAACACCAAAATTTGCCTGGAATTGTTGTCATTTGTGCTAATGAGTAATTTTTTCGGGAGAGGTGAAAAATGTATAATTTGAAGGATTTCAGTCCTACTTAGTATTCAGTAACACAAAATGGTTTGACCTTTGCATGCGCTTCCCATCCTCCAGCTTTATAAGCGGTTTGAGCTTCCAGATGGGCCCCAAGAGTCAATGGGTCGGGGAAGGGACTGGAACGTTGATCTCATACCTAAATTCCTCATGGCCAATGGTAATAAAACAAATTTGATTTGTTGAGTATGTTATCAGTGTTATAAATATATTATATAACACATATATAATACATGTATATAAAACACGTAGTTTACCAGTATTGTGATTGATGAATTGTCCTTATAAATAATAATCCAATTTTGGTTTTGAGATACTGACTCTGATTTGTTACTTTTGTCCAATGCTAACTTTGCATTCTGTGTAATTTTTATAGGGCAATTAGTAAAGATGCTGTTATATACTGAAGTGACCAGGTATCTGGACTTCAAAGTGGTGGAGGGCAGTTTTGTGTACAAAGGAGGAAAGATCTATAAAGTACCCTCAACTGAGACTGAGGCACTGGCTTCAAGTATGTATATGTTATGTGTCATTTGTTCTCATTGACTTGAGAGAAGTGATGCTTTGAGTTTATTTGCTTTAACAGAGTTTTGTTTTCTGTAATTAATATATTATAATCTGTTGTTCATCTATAAGTGGTCAGTGCATTTGAATCAAGTAAAGTCAGTGCAACTTTCCTGTGTTTCAACTATGATCTGAATAAACTACAGCATCAAGGCCTCAATATCCTTTCATCTATTTTCTCCAGATCTTATGGGGATGTTTGAGAAGAGACGGTTCCGTAAATTCTTAGTTTTTGTGGCCAACTTTGACGAGAATGACCCAAAGACCTTTGAGGGTGTTGATCCTAAACAGACCACGATGGGAGAGGTGTACAAGAAGTTTGACTTGGGGCAGGATGTGATCGACTTTACCGGGCATGCCTTGGCCCTATACAGGACAGATGAGTGAGAACAACTAATTTTACTACAATTGTTATCTTTGTTATGGATTCTTGTTCATACCCTTTATAGCTTTAGCCAATAAATTATATCACCACATTTTTGATCATTTAAATCACTGTGTGACTTTTTAATGCTATTTAATTATTGACTTTTTAGAAGTATACTCATTTATGATGTATTAGTGTATGTATATAATGGTAAACAGTGCATTTAAGTTATATCACATAGCATCACCAATTAACTACAAATACAGTGCCAGATCAAAAAAAAAATTCAGAAAGGTGAGCTGTCATAATTTATACTTGTTACATGTAAAGTGACATTTTTGTTTAGTTTAAATGTTGATCAACATTGCTTATAGTTTTTTGAGTCTCAGATTATTAGAATATTTCATTTTGAGTTTGACACATGAGGTTTTTACAATATAAATTTTTTTGGAGATGACGTATTTAAAAAAAGACTTGAAAAGATGAGTCTGGCAAAGAATGCTGGGATAGGTGCAAATAACACAAACCGCCAGTGCACGTGACACTCTGTCTGGTAGAGAGTGAAAAGTGACAAGCTCGTACAGGTGAAAGGTGGCAACGCTCCAGCGTTGCATTTTCCAGAATTAGGATTGGCTACGTTATGATGCTCCTTTACTCTCTCACCGATATGCAGAAATTCACTTATATAGCAGCTGCAAGAAAATGGTCATTTGACCTAAAAAGTTGACAAACCCTGTAACACACATTGAGGTCATTTGTACATTTGTAATATAATAATATAGTTTATTACAAAAATTCTGGAGAACATAACTATTTGTTTAAATTTGTTATTACTCAAGTATAAATAATTTAGAATATAGATTTATGTTGGCATCCTACAATATTTGCAGTTCTTTGATACCTTGAAAAATTATGTAGCCGTAGCCATCTTTATACCTACAACTGACCAGAAAAATATCCATCATTTTGAAACACTACATAAGGAATGGCCCAATTACATCAGTGAAATAAAATATTGATTAATTTTCCATGTAATGTATTTTTGAATCTTTGAAAATCAAATGAAAAATTAATTTGTCTGAATATCCCAAGAAAACGTTTAATTTTCTTTGACATCCCCACAGTTACCTTGAGCAGCCATGTCTGGAGACCATCAACCGGATCAAGCTGTATAGTGAATCTCTGGCACGTTACGGGAAAAGCCCTTACCTGTACCCATTGTATGGCTTGGGGGAACTGCCTCAAGGCTTTGCCAGGTGCGCAAAACACAACTGCATAACCTCAGTCTAGATGTCATAGCGAATCAGCCTCTTGTAACATCTTTCTGTCTATGTCTTATTAGGCTAAGTGCAATTTATGGAGGAACCTATATGCTGAACAAGCCAGTGGATGAGATAGTCATGGAGGGTGGGCATGTCATTGGAGTGAAATCAGAAGGAGAGGTAATTATGTACCTGTTTAAATGTACTTGTGCACTATGGGACTTATGTCCTTTAAGTCCCATTTAATATTAATAGAGCCAATTGTTGTTTTTAGATAATCAGTTAATTATAGGCTGCAATAGAACAATATTTTAGCTTCCCCTTGAAAATGAAGACTGTTAAATGTATCCTTTTTTCATAAATCAACAAACACTTTGGTTCTTATATTTATATTTGATCAGATTAAAAAAAATAAGACTCAAAGTGATATAAGCATTTTATATTGGATGCCCTTCACTCCAAATATCGGCATTGGCCTTTGATAAACCAGTCAATTAATCAATCACTAGCTCTACATATTTCATTTGCAGGTTGAGGTATAAGTTTGGGTCAGCTGACGTAAGTGGAAATATACCACATAATACGGCAAGACATGTGTTATGTATGTGTTATGAGTGTTTTTCTGAGGATTGTTCACTAGTTGAAATTAACAGTGTTCATTGATGTTTAAATTTTTTAAAACAATTAAATATATAAATATATTTATTGAAGAGAAAGAAATTTAATTTTTGGCTGGGGCAGCGCTTAATGGTAAGCTAATGGGGCATATATCCCATTTGTGTGGAGCTAAGCCCCGCTTTATCAGGGAATTGAAAAAGTCATCATACAGAAAACTTACTGGTGAATCATACAGTGTAAAGAAAAAGTGCTACTATTCTGTCCACACATTTGACATTTTTACATGTTTCTGCCTTTTAGATTGCTCGCTGCAAGCAGCTCATCTGTGACCCCAGCTATATTCCAGACCGCATGCGCAAAGCAGGCCAGGTGATCCGGGTCATCTGCATTCTTAGCCATCCTATAAAAAACACTAACGATGCAAACTCCTGCCAGATCATCATCCCCCAGAACCAGGTTAACCGCAAGTCAGGTCAGTGCCGTAGTCTCACTATCTGATTATTGCATCTGTGTAGTTCAGTCTTTTTGTGCTTGAGGATATGAAATGGATTTTGTGTTGTGTCATAACATTTCATTATCGGTTTCGGATAAAACAAAAGTGAGTTCCTCTGTTAACTCAATACTGCCACTAGAGGGCATGTTTACTACTTTTTTAAATAGTCACAGTGTACTTGAAATGGGTGTTGTGCTGTTTTACAGCCGTACGACATTTGGTGTTTTTTTCTGTGAAAATAAGTAATATTTTTATGCACGTTTTAGAAAAAAGTTTTTATATGTTAAATAGAGTAACTGAAGAAAACATGAGCACAAGTTAGAAGATGAACTTTATTTTCACTTAGAAAATCAATACGGCATTGACTTTAACCAGAGGTGTCCAAACTTTTGCATGACACTGTATATGAGTGAATTTTGATTTATGTTTATTTTAGTTTGAAATAATGACTTCTTTGTTGTTTGTGCACAGATATCTACGTGTGTATGATTTCCTATGCCCATAACGTGGCGGCCCAGGGGAAGTACATTGCCATCGTGAGCACCACTGTGGAGACTGCAGAGCCTGAAGCTGAAATTGAGCCTGCTCTGGAGCTCCTCGAGCCCATCGACCAAAAGTACTTATTGTTTTTAATTTTTTTTATATTAGTGCATTACAAAATGGATTAGAAGCTCAGATTATGTGGAACCGGAGCCATTTATCATTCTCTCTTTATTCCAGGTTTGTGGCCATTAGTGACATGTTTGAACCAACAGATGATGGGTCAGAGAGTCAGGTGAGACTCAACTATTACTCAGCCAACTATTTATTCATCCATCCATCCATCAGTCTATTTATATCATGATTAATCACATAGCTTCATATAGTTAATTGCGATAATTTATTGTTGTATAGAGATTTTTGTATTGAAATGCAGTGCATTTTGTTATAACTACATTAATACCAAAAATAATTTGAATATAATTTTAAAATTCCTCCTGTTTTCATTAGACATCCATTGTTCTCTCATGAGCACTGTACAGCCTAATCAGCTGAAGGCTTGATATTACAGATATTATGTCATTTGTAATTTGTTTTGCTTGTAAAGTAGACTCAGATGTACTTCTGTGGTAATCAAATTCCCCATGGTAGTAGCTGAAAATAACTTAATGTTTTGCTTTTATGAAGAGAGCCAGCAGTAGAACAGTATAACCTTGTCCATGTGTTAACACTACTGCTGTTTTTAATGGCTGATATCAGGATTGACCTTATGCGATACAAGAGTCCACACAGTAAATTTGCCAGAGTTAAATCAACACTATTAGAGTTAAATTAACACCGAGGGTGTCAAAATGTAACACTCTCAGTGGTAATTTAACTCTAATAGTGTTTATTTAACACTGGCAGATTTACTGTGCAGTTGTTTCCAGTGAGAGAAACAGTATTAACATATTCATGTGGAAGTGATTTGTAATGAAATCCCAGTTGCAGTAAACATGTAACATGTTTGTAAACATGATTGAAAATTTTTTTGCACATTTTAATGCAGTTTTAAGATATTGGAAACATTTCAAATATACAGTGCAGTAAGTGTTGCACAGGCCACATTTTACATTAAATGTTAAAATCAATACGTAAACAGTAAGTGTGCATTTCTTTTCTTTTTTAGATTCTATACATTTGATAGAAAAAAATTTAAAACATGTTTTACCAGGTTTGCTCAGACATTTGCATACAACTGTGTGTATATATATATATATATATATATACACATACATGAGTGTATCTCAAAGTATTAGCATATTGTGAACAAGTTAATTTAGAAAGGTAGACATACTACCTGGAGTAACTGGAGTAAATTTCCATTGAGCAATATCAACATTAAAACAAACATAGGCTTGACGTGTCACTTTATGTGTAATGAATATAAAATATATGACAGTTTACCTTTTAATTAAATTAATTATTAATTAAATTAACTTTTTCATGATATTCTCATTTTTGAGAATGCTTGCTGTCCTTTAAAAAAAAGTTATTGAACTTTTTGTGATGATTTGACTATTGCTTGAAATAATAAATTGCTATATTTATAAACAATTAATGTTTTTTCCTTCTAAGATAGGAGGTTTTCTTTTGACCACAATAAATTAAGGTTTTGCTTCATCTACCAGATTTTCGCATCACGGTCTTACGATGCTACCACTCACTTTGAGACGACCTGTAACGACATCAAGGACATCTACAAGCGCATGATGGGCAGCGACTTTGACTTCGAGAACATGAAGCGCAAACAAAACGATGTCTTCGGGGAGGACGAGCAGTGAGGAGGGAGAGGAGATGGAGAGAAGGAGGAGATAAGAGATGAGGACAGCTATGAGAAGAACAGACAGTGGTTGATTGTGAGGGAATTGCTTCGATTTAAGAAATGTTTAGATAGATCAGAAGTTGAGAGCGAGTCAAACCAGGTCACGGAGGGCATTCAGCTGTCCTTAATTTTCTTTCATCTTTTCTCCTCCTTTCCTCCTCTTTCTCAGTCTCTTTTTCCAAGTATGTACACTTTAGCACAGAGGCACAATGCTCTTACGCTCACATTCCCCAACTTATCTTTCACAAAGCAGGCAGATAATTTCACCTTTCGTGACTTTTCGTGAACATGGTACTCGTCGTTTTTGAGCTGTTCAACTGAAACTTATTGAAGCCTTATTAGGTAGGGAGTTGTTTTGGATCATGAATGAATGGCCTCATTACAAGAACAATAATGGGACACTGTAGCGTCTCCAGTAGATATGAACTGTGAAATCACTAAAAACACAAAACCCAAACTGTTATTTTTCTTACATGGCTTAGCATTGTTACATTTTAAGACACTAAAAGCAACATCACGAGCATCATCAACATCAGTAACAGCCACGGCAGCCATCCCACACTTTGGAAAGTGTCAAGTGCCATTGGCAAGTACGAGGCTTCACTCCCACATATCTTTGCACAGGCAGACATGTGCAACATCATCTCAAAGTCATAACACTAGATTGAGCTAAAATATGGAGCATCAGTAGACATGCATGCATTTTTTCTGATGATTTCATGACGAGACTTTCCAAACAACACTGCTTTGACTACACTGCACCTGTCCACAAACATGTTCTACTTTGTTTGATTCTTCATTTTTTTGGTTTAATATGAGTAAATAGGAGACGTGAAACAGAATATGCAGTATGGAATTGGAGTTAAAAGCCATTAACATGTTTGCTGCCCATGTAGAAGGATGTAAATGATGTAGCTGCTTTCAGTATCTACAACAGAAGCTGTTTATATAGAAATCGTGTTAATGTGAATTTAGAAAATAACGACTCTCGTGTCCTTTACGGTTTGACACTCGGCATATCCGCTAGTTGTTCTGGCTTTGTAAACTAGGCTGGCCCCTGGTCTAAAAACTTGGACATTTGTGTGTTTTTATTTCTGTGTGTCAGTTTTGATTGCATTTGTGACCTAGACTGTGTGCTGGAGTGGTTCCTGTCATGAAGAGTTACCCTGCAGTCGACATGCTTCATCAGTCACTTCATAACCTGAAAGTCATTGTATATAGAGTTTGCATGTAAAATGTTAATTGAAACAGGAATTTGGAATTTTTTTTGTTTAATTTCCAAAAATTAACAAGTCTATATCCGCTTTTTTTTGTTTGTTTCTTTGTATCTTTTATTAACGTAGATGGTTTTGTTGATACTGGCTTCCCTTTGCCACTTGGACCTGTACAGTTTGAGTGCTTCACTATGCTGCTAGTGTAGCTCGCTGTATTGATTTCTTGGTTCAGTTTGGTGAGCATAAGATTTCATTGGTATTTTTATGTACAATCTTAAAAATAAAAGTGCACAAAAGCTTCTTTGAGGGATGCCATACGTAGAAGAACCTTCAATTGGTGAAGAACCATATACAGACTCATTCCAAAAAATTTGAATATCATGAAAAAGTTTATTAATTTCCATAATTCCATTCAAAAAGTTAAACTTTATTAGATTACAGATTCAGGGCCCACAATTTCAATGATTTCATGTATTTATTTGTTTATTTTCACATAATTTGGGCTTCCAGCTCATAAACCCATGAAAACAGGATTTCAAAAAATTAGAATACTGTGGAGAAATCAGCCCAAATTTTGCAGGGCATGAATGTTTGACACATTAATCATCTCCTAAACTCAAAGCACCTGCACAGGTTTCCCCAGGTGTCATTAAATTGCTTCAGTTTGGTTCAATTGTCTCAGTTCGGTTTAATATGGGGAAGACTGCACACATAACAACTGGCCTGAAGTCCATAATTGATACCCTCCATAGGATGGGGTAGCCACAATAGTTCATAGCTAAAGAGGCTGGCTGTTCACAGAGTGCTGTGTCCAAGCATATCAATGGAAAGTCTAGTGGAAGGACAAAATGTGGCAGGAGAAGATGCACCAGCAAAAGAGATGACCATGGGTCAAGCCAGTTCTGAACCTGAACCAACGTAGGAGAAGAAGGGCTGGACCGTTGGCCAGTGGTCCAAGATCCTCTTTTCCAATGAAAGTAAAGTGTGCCTTTCATTCAGGAATCAAGGTCCAAGGGTTTGGAGGAAGACAGGTGAGGAACAGAAGCCAAACTGCTTGAGGTCCTGTCTGAATTCTAATTCTAATTTTTTGGAATGGGTCTGTATGTTCTTCGGATTTTAAAAAATGCTCTTCACTCCTCTCATTTACAGAAAAGTCTTTAAGGAAGCAGGAGTGGTAGTTCTATGGCATTGCTCAAAGAAGTTTTTTGTGGAGCTTTTTTTTAAAGTGTAGTTTCACTGGGAATACAGAAGAGAGTTGTTTATGGCTTATCAGACCCACTTACTGTGCTGCAAGCTCTGCATTGTTCAATTCTTTCATCTTTTATCCACATGTAATTTAAATGACAGACAGTCCTGTTGATGGAAACTGAGTCAAATAGCATTAATCTTACTGACGTCTGGAATTCTACATCGTCTTCTTTGTTGATTTCTAGTAGCTGTTTAAATGTTATTTTGTACTTTATTTATTTCCCATTATGTGTATCATGAAACTAAACACTTAACACTGACAACATGAAATTCAGACAAAGCAGTTGATGACTTTTCAGTTGTGACTTTATCACAAGTGTTTGAGCAGTCTTGTGCAATGAATGAAATAAATTCAAATGTGAATAAAATGCTGCGAATCTGTCTTTTAAAAAAATTTGTGAGGTTACCAAATGTACACAAACCTTTGATGAATTATATTGATTGATAGCACATATACAAATTTTTTTGCAAATTGATTTAAAAATCTTAATTAAAATCTTTGCTTTGAAGATAGATCATTTATGTATATTTTCATAATATATTAAAGCAAAGCCATTCTCAGGACACACTATCAGAAATATAGTCTTTAGAGACGTATGATTATTTAATTATTAATTTAATCTAAATCTATAGAAGTCTTCAGTCATTAGTGCAGCTATTTCGAGCATGCATTCCATCCAATCTCCACAAATAACACTTTTATACATGTTTTTGTGTATAGATGGCATCGCTTGTTCACTCTTGCTTTGGTGAACAGGATGAACAGGCTACATTATTGTTCCTCGTTTCCACGTTAGTGTCCTCTTGTCCTTTATGGCCCTGATATGATTCCATAGATATGGAGTCCTAAGTTGTGTAACAGTGAGATATACCAACAGGGCATTTATAGGTCATCCACAACGTAGTGTTGGTATGAATGGCCCAAAAGTCGTTCTACTTCCACCTTGGGCACCACCCAGCACTGGGCCAAGTGGCGCTCACTTGTAGTGTCCTTCAGGCTCTTGTCCTGCAAGGTGACTGGAATGTGTTCATCTCCTTTCTTCAGGAGACCCATGGCCAGAGAGCTGTTATTGCTTGTTTGGCCATGGTGGAAGCCTGTGCTGTGACTGCCTGGTATCCTCACCACCTCCATACGGCTATGTTGGAACTGACCTGTAGGGATACAGGATGAAGATATTCTCAGGCCTACAATGTTGTCATATGAGTATCCTATTTGCTCAAATGTTGCTCTCTGACAGCTCTGGATTGTCTTAAGAGATAAATCTAAAGTTACAAATCACAACGTCATTCATATTGAAATTTGTAAGCAAGCACTCAAGAGGAGGCACATGACATTACTGAGATATTTTACTCAACAGCTAAGCTAAAGGCTTCTTTGAGTTCTTATCTGATCACACTGTCTGGCATACAGCTATGACACAGCTTCACTTGACCCAGTGCCATTTGGGTGTTTTTTTGCCTCAGCGTTTGAAATTGAACCAACATGTGGATCAGAAGAGGTCTCTTGAACATGTCCTAAGAATGGGAAGCACTAAGAATTGTCTTTGAGAATACTTTACAAAGTATACCAACACTTCTGTAAAGAAAAATTAAAATGCAATGTAACATACCCAGTAACCCATGTGTGAGAGTGGACAGTCCATTGCCCTCTGCAATGTAGAATCCCAGATGTTCCATCTGAAAGTAACTTGGGTGATTATATCGGTGGAAGAGGACCAGGAAGAGAACTCCCTTCCCAAAGTCAATCCAGCAGCTCTGGTGTCCATCAAGCACAATCTTCAAGCCAGGACCAGTCATAGACCCTTGCTGATTGGTTGCCAGGGTTTGAAATCCCTCTCCTTTCATTACCACAGTGTCTACCGTCAATGTGATTCTGATGTCACCTTTGACAGCTCTGATGGTTATCTTGTCGAAAAAGGTACGAGTCCGGTCTTCCAGTCCAAGTTTTGCAGGTGCCAACATCAAATGGCCATCAACTGTAATGCCTGCAGAACAGAGTGTAAGGAAAGATGATTTTTTAAACTTTTACCATATTAATTATTGAGAGAGTTCACTGTTTGATGTGAAAGTTAAAATTGGAGCTTTCAGGTGTGTAAAATGTACCTTTGGCTGGGTCTTCCAAAAGACGTAATATGTCATTGGCCTCGCCGTCCACAGTGAAACATAAATTCTGCCTCAACTTTGGGAGTGTAACAACAAAATGGGGATCTCCATCCACTTTAAAACACAATAAAACACATTTTGGGATATAAAAGTGTATTATTGAACTACTGTTTGTAAGTGATGATATTAAAGAAATGCATATTAGCCTACCTGAGGAGGAGAAGACTCTAACAGAGCTCAGAGAAGGGGGGTTATCTGGGGCAGCTGAAAAATAGAAAAAAGAAATGGACATAACTCTGAGAAAGAACTTAAGGATTAGTATTTTTTTAATACTGAACACTGAGTAAAAGAATGACCTACCAGCTGCTTCTGCATCAGAGTCTATGAAAAAGGTTTAGAGGTAAAATATGATAGTTATGTAGAAGTTCATTATAAATGGTTGAATAATGAGAAACTAGGCGAGGCTGTTGTGTCACTAGTTGTTTAGTGTGAATAATTGACTTACAGGAATCATAATGAATAGTGTAGTCATAGTCGTAGTCATATGTGACATCAAATTCTACAAAATGGATTAAAAATATTTTTTAGAAATCATTTTTATAAATAAATTTGAAAACAACAAATTCCTCAATCAGATTTTGTTGAAAGGACATACATACCTTTGGGATCTTCAATATCTGTACAATGGATAAAAATATGCATTAAATTATAGTTAGCAAACTTTCTAAAATTTTTATATATCATGTGTTGATTCACTTTTATCTGACACAGAAAACAAAGAAAAAATGTTTATCGTCTGTAATAGCAAACTTAATTGCATTTTTTCCTTAAATTTTTTTTAACTGATGCCTACAACACACTCAAAAAGTTGAGACAGGCAAAAATAAGACTGAAAAGTACAAGTAACAATGTTCTAGAAGTTTCCACATTTCGCAGTTTAACTGGTCACAGGTGAGGTCAAGGAGCTGAGGTATAGTCTTTACAAGCAAGGATGGTTTGTGGTTCACCACTTTGGGCCAAACTTGGTGAGAGAACTCAGTCAGTGCAAAGATTGAAAGTTCAAATACTTCTCAGTGCAAGATTGCAAAGAATTTAGATCTTTTACCATCAACAGTTTATAATACCATAAAAAGATTCAGGTAATCAGTGGAAATCTCAGTGCATACAGGCCAACAAAGAAACCACTGCTGAATGTGCATGACCACTGAGACCTCAGGCAGTAATCTTTGAGAAACTGTAAAATTATTGTCACTTAACACAGTCCACCACTGTATCAAGAAATGCTGTATTATGAAAAAAGGAGCCATATATTAATTTTGAAAAGAAAGGCCTATGAGTTCCATGGGCACAAAATAATCTGAGATGAACTGAAAGACATGGAAATGTTCTGTGGTCAGATGAGCTCACGTTTCAGTTTGTTTTTTGGAAAAAATCTGATTCTACATGCCACAGATGTAAAAAAACATTCAGACTGAAAAAATCAAAAAGTGCAAAAACCAAGATCTGTGATGGCGTGAGGATGCATCAGTGACCATGGCATAGATGACCTGCAATATATATATATTAGGGGTGTAAAAAATTACCGATTTGAATCGGAAGTCCGGTTTTGACTTAAACGATGTGAATACATCAGTACATGGACCCCTGAATCGGTCTATTTGTAGCATAAACCGGCCGATGGCCCGATTAAATAGCTGTCAATCGATTTGGTGTTGCTGATGTGCGCTGCTGTTGCTGCTCCCCCTCCTCTCTCTCTCTCTCTCTCTCTCTCTCTTTCTAACTGTCTTGATATTTGGCAAGTTCGGTACACGAAGAAAGGAAAACTAGACAAAACCGTTGCTGTTTGCAAAGCATGCAAAGTCGCATTCAACGGCTTCAATAGCCCGGTTCATTGTCAAAGACTTAACACTACTGTATACTGTGTGGTGGAGAATGAGGGCTTTGGGGACAATGTTTAAACATTGGAGCCCCAGTACCACATCCCAACGCAACAGTATTTTACTGTTTCTGAATTCACGTCAAATACAACTATACAAGTTCTCTATTATTTCATTAATTTATTTGAATGCAAAAAACACATTTTTAGTATTAACTTATGTTGAATCAATGTAAAAATATCTATTTTAAACAAGTAACTTGTATTATTTCCTGCCCTATTATACTGAACCTGAATCCTACTGAATTGAATCAAGTCGAATCGGTCCAATTTAAAATAAATCGTTTCTGAATCGTATCGTACCACATGAATCGAGATACATATCGGATCATCATTTATTGGACAGATGCACACCCCTAATATATATATATACACATATTTGCACATATATTGATACAGAGGCTTACAATGATATTTTGGAGAGACATATGCAGTTTTGTATACAGCAAGAATGGCCAAAAAAATCCACTTGCAATACTGCAACAACTTATTGACTTATTGACAGTAAAGTGACCAGCCAGCGTTAGACCTGTGGTGGCTTCAGTTTCACGCAGTGTCAATACTTTACAGTCATTAATATTATTTGCTACATTTGTGAGTGGTATTAATGTGATTTCTGATCAGTCTAACTTTTACCTGGGACGATTAGACTAAATTAGAACTTTATGAGATAAAATGAGGCTGAAAGTGTCTGACTTACCTTTGGTCTGAAACTGGATGGCAGTAGACACATCTGGCAAACAAAGGAGAGGGGGTGATTAACTTATTGTGTCAGATTCTATAATAAAGACAGAAGGACTAAAAATGTAAATGTATTCACTGAGCTGTAATTATATATCCAGTGAAAAGTAATGAAATCAATGTCTGAGTTGTCAAATGATGACTATTAATGACATAATATTAATGAATAATTAATGAATAATCTTATCTAACTATAGTAGGACAATTTCCTGTGTAAATGTTCTTAGTATTATCATATAAGCACAAAAACAATATCATTAATTAATGTTAATGACAATATTACATCTCTTGTTGGCAGAAAACATTGTAGTTAATGATGCCCACCGTAGGACCTTTCAATAATTCAAGTTTTAAAATCTATTGTAGGAATATCTTGCTGCTACAGACCCATCACAACACCAAGATCTTCAAAGCATCTTTGTTGGCATTTACCTAAAATACCAGAAGCTTCCCACAGTTTGGGGGCATCTGTGATGCCTGGCATAGGGACAAATGTGGCAGCCACAAATGTAGCAATGTCCAAATCCACATTTATGTCTTGGTCAGGATCTGCAGGTGAGGCAGTGGATAATGGTACTGCTTGGACATCTGGCTGGAGGGTAGCAGTGTTCTCACTGTCAGATGAGGATACAGGTTTCCCCACAGGTTGGACTGGAGGTCTAACTGAGCTGAGTGTTGTGGTTTTGGCAGGCACATCAGAAGTGGTGATTTTAACAGTGCTGTACAGTGTGCTGGAACTTTTGTTGGGTGGAGTAGCTGTCCTGGTGGTGTTGCGTGGGGGGAGAGTGCTCCTTACTGGACTTGGAGCTGCTGCAGTTCTCATAGTGTTGCTTGAGGTGGTGGAGGAAAGGGAGGCAGTAGTGGTTTTAGATGAGGTGGGTGGTAGCATGGTGGTCCTTTTGGGAGCTGGAGGTGCCACGTTTTTGCCTGGAAAAAGAGGAGTGTTTGCTGGGCGCCCTGTGGTGTGCAATCCTTGAGGAGGGGGGTGTGGACGAGGGGGTTTGTTGAGAGGAAGTTTGCCTGGTTTGGAAGTTGTGACAGAGTTGGACTTTTTGATGCCTGTTGCAATGTTGGTGCTCATTTTAGGGGAAGTGCTAAAGGTTTGTGGGACAGGGCTTCCCACACTTGCTGTATTGGCAGTGATAGGCCTTGTTGTAGCTGTGTTAGAAGATGCAGTAGTTGGATTTGGCTCCTCCATGTCTGGTTTAACCACAACCAATGAGGTGACAGGTGTGACAAAGTTGTATTTGAGTGAAAGGTTGGTGGCTTTCTCCATTAGCAGACGCTGTACTACTGGGTCTGTGCTGTTGATTTTAGCCAGCAGGAGCTCCTTGATAGTAAAATAAGCCCAAAGGCGATGCACAAAGCTGGTGATCCCATCATGTTCCCATGTACAACCCAGTGATGTTACATTCACATTCCCATCAGCCTTGGCCAGTGCAAGCTCATTCTCCACCTTCACCTTCTGTTTTGAATCACTTGCCATCAGTGAGACTTTCAAACGTTGTGTTCCTGGCCTTATCTTCCCTGTGACCACCAGCTCAGATCCCTGGAAGTAGTTGGGGAAGAGTGTCCTTGTGACATCATAAGCTTGGCCATCTAAGTAGGACAGTTGGATGTCTGACAACAGTGGACTGGCCACCTCATCATAGAAGCCTTTTAACTGCAATGCAGCATCAGCCTCCTCATATACCTGAGAGATCAAGTACACAGTCAGAAGCAAAACACAGGTGTTATATTTTGATTATTTCAGAATCAGAATCAGATTTATTGGCCAAGTATGTTGATACACACAAGGAATTTCCAGCCGCAGGTGTCTCTATAGTGTTATATACAATATACAAGTAATGTATATATAATTTAATACAACCGGATTCCAAAAATGTTGGGACACTAAACAAACTGTGAAAAAAAACTGAATGCAATGATGTGGAGATGGCAAATGTCAATATTTTATTGGTAATAGAACATAGATGACAGATCAAAAGTTTAATCTGAGTAAA
>BRDA01060986.1:0-11754 GCA_036984385.1 Crenuchus spilurus | reverse complement strand
ACCTGAAGCCCCAGGTTCACAATCACTCTCATTTTCTTTTGATTGAGTTTCTACTCGTGGACGTTTCTGAAAAAAACGCTCCATTGTGATAATGCAAGTGCTTCTTCGACACTAAGTTACAAAAAATGTGCGCTGGTTAACGGGAAATGAACGTAAGGTCAAAAGTTAAATGTGTGCTGCACCCATTTGCTGAATTAGATCACCTCTGTTGGCTGTATGTTTTCATTTTTTGCCTGAAAATAATGAGAGAGAGAGAGAGAGACCTGGTTCGCTTCTATCTTACAAAATAAATGAAATTAAGACACTGAAATTAACTTTAATATGATCACCAGAGCAGGAATCGCAGCGTGCACGCAGATACACACACACACACACACACAGGACTTTACCAGAGACGGAAATAAACAATTACTTGTTTAGTTTTGAAATAAAAGTATCAAGTGTGTGTTTCTGTGAAACTGCTGCTGTTTTGCTGAGGTGTGAAGCACGTTTAAGTCCCAGTTTTAATAGATTTATTTTTGAAATGTGCCGCATTACCTCATGTGACTAATACCTTCATAACTTTTAGATACCGTCACCATATTTAAATACCGTGGTATAACAAAATAAGTTGTACCGCCCAAGCCTAATAATAATAATAATTCAAGATCTACAATGAATGATTGCAGCTTTCGTTTTAAAACAAGGGTCTATGTTTAATAGGTGCACTTTGACTTTGATAATTTATTTTTTTCGTTTGATAATCATTAATGCAGGTTTAATGATTAGAATTGGAGTATTGTCTGTATTTGTTTAATTTACCATTTTTAAAATAAAGGTCTAGGTTTAATGATTTTAGTACTGACCTTTTAATTTACTTTAATTTAAATTTGGTATTAAAATGATTCTACATTTAATGGTTGCAGTTTTTTCGTTGTAAAATAACACAGGATCTGCGTTTAATGGCTGAAATTTTGCCTGTATTTGTTTAATTTACTGTATTTTTCATTTTAAATGTATTTAAATGTATTAATAGCCTAAATTTAATGATTGCAATATTGGCTGTATTTGTTTGATTTATTTTATTTACTGCTAATGTTGTTACAGATGTGGTGTTCACATGAGTTTGTTATAAACGGCAATAAACAGTTTCGACCATATTTCGTGTTGCTTGTGCCAACAACTGCTCCTAGATGTGGCATATAGCCCCGCCCTCCATCGGTATCGGCTATCGGCCGATCGCGCTGAAAAGGGATCGGAAATCGAAATTGGCCTCAAAAACGCTGATCGGTCCATCTCTATATAAAATGCATCATAACTAAAGAAAAATGTCTCACTGAGTGCATACACATGCACTTAATTATCTGATCATACTTGGATTTCTGCAGCTTTCCCAATTTTTCAAATTATCATGTAAATAGAATGATCTGATTTCTTAAATCGTATTATGATCTAGAAATCCAAGTAAGAAATATAATAAAAAGAGCTGGATTTTATTTTCTTGGGTTTTTCAGCCCATGCATTCTCTTACTATATTGTTATCCAATTTATATTAATCTTATTATTATTCTTCTGCAGGATTTTTGCTGCATATCTTATCCCGCAAGATATCAACACTGTTCCCACTCCAGATTATATCTGATTGTGTGATGTAGGCTTGTATACAGATTTTTGATCAGACATTTTGATCAGGTTTTTGTGTAGTAACAGATTTTTGGAGATTTTTTGTTCCATAGGAATGAATGGAGTACAAAACCTTTGGTACCACAAAAATGTAACAAATACACTGTAACACTCAACCAGTAGAGGTACCACAGCAATGACTTGGCAACATCTGAGCAACCACCTCATACACCACAGCTAACACACAGCAACAGCCTAGCAACCACTTAGCAACAGCCTAGCATCTACTTAGCAACCATGAGACAACAACCTAGCAATCATATAGCAACATTTTAACAACCATTTAGCAATTATGTAGCAACACCTAGCAACTAATTGGCAACAGCCTACCACTCCTCACATTGGCTAAATTGGTTGATCTTAATCTTAATCTTAATCTTAACAACCATATAGCAACCAAACAGAAACATCATAGCAACCATCCAGCAAAACAATTGCACCTTTTTGACCACACAGCAACTGCCTAAAAGTGTGAAGTATTGTGTTTCCTTCAAAAAATGCACTTTTCTAGTTCTGATTTCTGTTTAAGGTGGCGCTGTGGGAGGCAGCCTTGATTACACTAGAGAAGAACTGCTTAACATAAGAGAGTTCATGGCAGAGTTTTTTCACCAGTTTTCAAGCACACTGGTTGTTTTTGGAGATCTTTTTTGGAGCAGCAGTCTGGAGAGTGCATGAGGCACAGACGTGGACGTATGCCGGTGTGGATGTGAATCTCCAAAAGCAGGATTTTCACACCACTCTATCATGGATTCATCTCACAAATCCCTACTCCTTACCTAACAAAATGAACAAACTGCTTCTCCTCACCCAGAAGAACAAGACTTTTGCACATTCAGTTGTCCTTTGCTTCACTGAGAGTACATCCCCAGTAGGGTGTTACATCTGCCCAGCTTTCATCTTCAGTGCGTGGCAGTGACATAACAGAGCTATTGGGGAAAACACAAGGTGGTGGAATCTGCTTCTACATAAACACAGCCAGCATGAAGGACACACTGCAAAACCTGGCTGATCGAATAACTGAACTGGAACAAAAATATCTGGACTCACTTTTCAGAATCCTTGGGGACTTTAGCAGAGCATACAGCATATCATATCAGCATACAGCATACATACAGCATATCAGCTGCCCTACCAGTGATAACGCACTGGACTACTGCTACACTAACCTTAAAGATGCATATCGCTCTGTCCCCCAATGCAGCTTTAGGACAGTCTGATCACTGCTTTCTTCATCATATTCCAACATAAGAGCAAAACTGCAGTCTGCAAAGCCTGTAATAAAGGCAGTGGACCAGAGAAGCAAAGCAAGATCTGCAGGACTGTTTTACATGCATTGATTGGAGTGTTTCTGAAGTTTCAACTGACAACTTGGATGAAATGACGGACATTTTTGTAAAAAAAAAAAAAAAAAAAGTTCGCTAAACAAACTAAGGGAACTTTGTCACTACAAAAGTGGAGAGAGGGCTCTGTACAAGAAGGTCAGAAATACACTCACCAAGGAGATCAAAATGGAAAAAAAATCTTTTCAGAAAAGCTGATTTTATTTTTTCAGTCAATGATCCTGCATCAGTGTAGCAAGGCCTTCAAAACACAACAAAGTGCCCCTTTAGACAAACAAAGACCTGGCTAACTACCTGAACAACTTCTATTGTCAGTTTAAGAGAGACAAATTCACACAGCAGCCCCCATCACACCACTGATAAACCTCTACCATCTCCCTCTCCACTGTCATTCAGGCTGCACTTAAGATATATATTGCTTATGTGAGCCGGCTGTTCAGAAGACAAAAGTCCAGGAAGGCACCGGGTCCGGATGGTGTATCCCCTTCCAGCCTTAAAACCTGTGCTGACCAACTTGCTCATATCTTTGCAATCATCTCAATCTCCAAGAAACCCTCAATCATAGGAATGAATGACTACAGGTCCATTACATTGACATCTGTGGTCATGAAATCCATTGAACGGCTGGTGATGGCCCACCTGGAATACATCACAGGAAATCTGCTGAACCCCCTGCAGTTTGCCTACTGGGCAAACAGGTTAGTGGACAATGCAGTAAACATGGGGTGGCACTACATTCTGCAACTCTTCAAAATCCTGGATTGTACAGAAAAATCCTGTTTCTGGATTGCAGCTTGTTGTTCTACACCATAATCCCAGAAATCCTCTCATTCAAACTCTCCCAGCTCACCAAATTTCTTGTCATTTGTAAGTGGATCAGCAGTTTCCTGACAGACATGAAGCAGCAGGTGCAGCTGAGAGAAATTAAATCCAGTACACAAACAATACTACAGTCATCAGATTATTCCAGGATGGTGATGAGTCTGCATACCAGCAGAAAGTACAGCTGGTGTTCGGATGCCATCACAACAACTTGGAATTGAACATGCTCAAGACTGTGGAGATGACAGTCGACTTTCGACTGTGTCATCTGTAGAAACCTTCAGATTACTGGAAAGTACCATTTCCGAAGACCTGAAGTGGGAGCCCAACATCAACTCCATCCTCAAAAAGGCCCAGCAAAGGATGTACTTTCTGTGCAAGTGAGGAAGCTGGGTCTGCCCCAGGAGCTGCTGAGCAAGTTTTACATGGCAGTTATTGAATTCTTTCTGTGCACATCCATCACACTCTGGATCAGAGGAGCTACAAAACATGAAAGGAACAGACTGCAGTGAACTGTAAGGAAAGCTGAAAAATCACTGGTGGCCCCCTGCCCTCCAGTCAGGACTTGTACTCCTAAAGAACTAGAAAACAAGCAGAGAAAGTCATTACTGTTTCCTCTCACCTTGGTCACAACCTTTTTTAACTCCTCCCCTCCGGCAGGTGCTACAGTGCCCTGTATACTATGACTACCAGACACAGGAAGTTTTTACCTTCAAAAACAGTTGGCCAGCAGTATCATCTGTTAGGACCATAAACACTCCAGGTTTTCTCCTGACAGTTATTACCCTCATGCTAAGACTGTACATCATAATTCAAACACTGCTGTTTTCACTACCATGTACAGTACATTACAGTTCCTGTTTTTAACTTTATCTGTGTGACTGCTTTTGTAATCTGTAATTTTGGGCACATTGTCTTTATTACTTGTCCCCATTACAGTCTGTGTATACTATGTGTACTATGTATGCTATTTACTGTTGTATATTGTTTGTAATTATATGTACATTACCTGTACTTTTTATATAACACTACAAAGACACCAATGACCGGAAACTAATTTCTTGTGTGTATCATCAACATACTTGGGCAATAAATCTAATTCTGAATCTCTTTCTGAGCATGTGTGAAAACAGAGGGCTGTACTTGGTCCCATTCACACCTGGCATTAACATGCATCTCATGGGGACCTGATCACTAATGATTGCCTAAATGCACAAACACAATTTTAAAAACATCTCCTGAGACCACTTCGGATTCTCACATCATTTCCGCTGGAGCAGGGACACTGCACACATTAATACCATCACTCACCTGCTGCTTTTGTTTTGATATTGAAATGGCTAGCAAGCTGTCTCACACTTTATGATCATGTGGTCTGTTAGCCCACCTTATGAATGACTGGCAGAGGAAACACTGAAAGAGAAATGAAAAGCAGCTGTGTTCATCTACGCTCTTCACAACAGTTTAATGGTTATTACATAGTTTCTGGCTGGAGCAGTGACACAGTTGATGAAAGCAGTGCTTATTGCTGTATAAAACACATCAAGATCTTTTGGCATTCACACTACAAATGTAATGTGGACATATGCATTTCTAACCTCCTCTGAATTTGGTTTGAGTAATCGTAATACAATTTGTCATCAAGACACATTGTACGCCATTCATACATGTACTTTATGCTGGCCAATTACAATCATATCGCAGGATGCATGTTAATGCCAAGTGTGAACAAATTGTTTTTGGAGTGAAATAATCTATAGTGTTGAAGAAATTCAGAATTGAAATTTTGTTATCATATAGATTATAGAAAATGAAAACAAAGAAATTTTTACCCTCTGCAGTCGGCTCTTCCACCGGCAGCGTATTCATGAAATTCCACAAAAAACACTTATATAAGTCTGCAAGATTTTATCCTAGAAATAAAGCAAAACATATTCCGGAAACTTTAAAGGGTCTCCTTTTCAAATATAAATTCGATACAACGACTCAGACAGCTGCACTGATTTTCATGTCAAGTGACACGATCTGTCATTCATATGATAATGACATGGTAATTACAGACATTCCATTGGTTGGATCTCATAAATATCGTGTCAACTCACATATTTTAGAAATAAAACCACATACAATTTCTAAAAACTTTAATGAAATGCAAAATGAATGTAAAAGGTTGAGAACCCCAGCCTTAAAGGATTATAAAAATCCTTCAATATAAACCTTACATACCTGCTTTAGCCTCTGCCCTTCTCAGCACAAGTGAAGAATGCAGGTCTGTCTCAGTAACTAGTGAGCTCTCAATATAGATAACATTTTACCTCACAATATGCACCCCAAGAAGAAGTCTGTCTCAATACTTAGATACCTCATAATGCTGCCTACTAAGAAACCTTATTTTGACAGAATATCAAGAGCATTGGATGCTACCTCAGTCATTAAGGCAATCCCAGAATGCAACGCAGTGCAGCGGACACAAGCGGAGCAGCCAACAGCAGGGCAAGTAGTGATAGAATTTTCTTACATTTAATTTTACTAAAACGGCTATAAAAACTTTAAGAGCAGATCTATAGTGGTGATATGCTGAGGGGATTTTGACAGCTGAGGTAAGTAAATGCCAGATGCATGCAGTGAGTGGGAATAAGTGATTTCTAGTTTGATGCCAGCACTATGATTGGGTTTGCTTTCATCCAAAAGGGGGCGTGGTCCATCAGGTGACGAGGAAGTGATGCATGGTTGCTTTCATGAATACAGCACAACTCATTTGACTTTAGAGTCTTTACTCAAAAGCTTGTCAGCAGAGTACTAATGAGCCAAAGTGAATCCTCTTCATTTTTTCTCTGAAAATCTGGTGCATTAAGGGTTAGCCAGTAGCTAATTAACAAGGGCATACTGACAGTTAAAAGGTTACAACATATTTACATATAATAGAGCGAGCATCTTCACCATTTTGTCATGAATTTCAGATGTGGTTACTGATTTAGCCACATTTTGTGTTGGGTGATTTAGTTGTACTACCAGAATACATAATCAAGCTTATATGCTTACAGTTCAAAAAGTGTATTTGTTGTTTAAGTAACACAAATCAGAAGCAGATAAGAAACATAATCAACATTTATGTAAACTAAACATGTGGCCAAGGCTTGTCATTTGCAGATGCTCCTTTGAAGTCACTGAATTTAGCTTTGTGGACAGCGAACACAAATTAGGAGCAACACATCCAACATCTTTATTTTGAAATGGGTGCTTGAGGCTACTGAGATGCAATTCTATGATTAGTTTGATGGATTGATGATTAGTTAGTAGAATATGTGTAAGATAGCTGCAGCAGGAGCAGAGGACCCAGCAGGATTCCAAAATAATTGTGACTTTTATTAAACCGCAAAAACAAAACAAGCACTGTAACTGTGAGAACAACATTGAGATGAAACAGAAGAAAAGCATGACAGATGAGGGACAAGAGACATGTAGAGGCTTCTAAAACATACACTGATCACGTGAAATGGGGAGGGCTGTGAATGGACAATCAACAGGTAAAACCAATAAAATATGACATGACAAGGTGTGGACATGAAGTATACACAAACGCACAAGGAGATGAAACCCAAACAGAAAAGCACATGGTAATGTGCCATATGACAAAGGCAGACGAGGCAGGGGGCATGGCCAGGGATGCGGCATCAGGCAGGAGGGTCACAATACGACTGTTTAGTGCAAATTTTAGTGTTCAATTTGAGACAATAGAACATTCTATTATAAATTAACATATTGTTGTTTAGTAGTTGTTACGCTATAAAATAGTGTGTAGTGTAACTAAATAGTGGATAGAATGTGATTTGAGATCTTAGATTGTTGTTGTCATTGTCTAAAGATAAAATAACTCTGCAGTATAAAACATTTTATTGTTTTATTATAAAATAGCTGATTTTTTGTTGCATTGACACCAGCAGTTTTTAAAATAAAAAATGCATGTGAATAATATTTAGATACTTTTTCTAAGGAAAACACTGTTTTTTGCAAAGGTTTAGACACCCTCTATCTAAATGACACATTTTACTATTACATTAATTTTGTGTGAAATTAAGTGAAATGAACTAAGTGAAATTAAGTCACCTCTACAGGGAACAAATTGAAATATTTTCATTGTAGCACACATTTATTGTCAGAATTTAACATTTTGGAAAAAATACTTAATTTTCCATACTTTTTGCAAAAGCCACATTTTACTTTTTATTTATGTAAATTTATTTTTCCAAATGGTTATATTCAGTAAATAAAGAGAAATTGTATTCTGTGTAGGAGATGCATTTACATATTTTGACTTCATCAATAAAACACATAAGCCTATACAATTATGATAAAAACATATTGTTTTGGGTGCCCAGAATGTAGAATTGGAATTCTTCAGAAAATTGTGACAATGTCGTCTGATAACATTCTGGGAGATCTGACATTTTTATAAAAAAAGAAGCAAAAGAAAGTCAGGGTCCCAAAAAATCATACTTTAAATGTTATAACATTGACAGCAGGTAACCTTTATAACAAAGATCAATTTTACACAGACAACACTAGCAGCACTGCAAGAAAGTATACAATGTTGTGACAAATGAGTTTGCTGTGGAATCAGTGGTGCACATACTGTACAGTCAACCCTGCTTTATTCATTAATTTACAGCAAGAAATATGTCTTGATATTGAACTACAGTTGCAAGCAAACATTACTTCTGCATTGATTATGAAAATGTGGTCTAATTTTTTTCACAATTATATACAAACACAATCTAATTCAACAGTTATACTGTTCATGTACAGTATTGAGCAGGTTTTAAAAAATGAATAACATTTTAAAACCTGTAGATCCAAAGCAGATTTAGCAGCAAATCACCTCCAACAAACGTTTCATGTAGCTGCAAATAAGATTTGCACAACCTTGAGGAGAAATTTTAGACCATTCCTCCCTCTAAATGTGCTTCAGTTAATCAATATTTATTGGTTGCCTTGCTGCCTTATTTCATGCGCAGCCCTGTTAGGGTCTTGCCACAGCATCTCGATAGGTTAAGGACTTGGTCTTCTTCTTTTTCAACCATTTTTAGTTGATTTACTTGAGTGCTTGAGAGGTCATTGTCTTGTTACATCAAAATTATGTACTACTGCCCTTACATTATCCTGTAGGTTGTTTGATACCCCTTTTTATTAATTGTCCCATTAATAATCTTAATTTGTCAAGGTCCTGAAGCAGCCCCAAACCATTATGCCTTCTACACCATGCTTCATAGTTTGGATGATTTGGCAATGATATGCAATGTTCTATTTCCTCTACTGTGCATTTGTGATAAAAACGTTCCACTTTTGTCTCATCTGTTTATATAATGTTTTTTTGGAGGAACATCCAGATGCAGACTAACATACAGATGGTCTTGGGCAAAACTGAAATGGGCTGCAATGTTTTTGGACACCAGCTGCTTCCTTTACAACGTCCTTCCATGAACACCTTCTTGTTAAATTTTTTTAAATAATGGACACAAGAACATTTTGTACTGTTCTGTAAACCTTTTGCTATTACCCTTCTTTTTATCTCACATCTTTCAGGATTGTCCTGAAAAAAAGTGATTTTATCATTACATCCACTCCTAGAAAGAGTAGCAACAGTCCGGAATTTACAGTTTGCAGATTAACCATGGATGTATACCAGTGGCGGATGCTGGTCTTTCAAGGAGGGGAAGCTCAATTTCGGGCTACATCATAAAATGTGTCGGTTTATTTATACGTAAATTCTACCCTCCATTCCTTTTCAAGAAAATTATCTGTAACCCTGTCGTACCAACAAGGCGTCTTTTCCAGGGACTTGACTAGTGTCCTCTCAATGGCCAGCAGAGCTAGGCTTTTTTTAGTCCATAAACAACCTCAATAAACACTATTAATCACTAGAATAGGAGATATTAGTCCATAAACAACCTCAATAAACACTATTAATCACTAGAATAGGAGATATTAGTCACAAGGACACAAGGACAGAGCATGTGACAAAGCGTGACAGTTGCCTGAAGTTTTGTGAAGGTTTTCTGCATCACTGCATGGTTCACACTAACTGTCTTTAAGGTCAGATTTGTCAGTAACCAGGCTTTTGTGTTTTTATTTAATGAACATGTAAAACCCTGTCAACCTATATAAAATATGGTTCCTCTCTGGCTTTGGAAGTATAGAACAGTATAAGACCATCACAGCTCTCCACATACATTCTTGACACTTATCGTCTATAATTCTCTTGTGCTCTGGTTTGTTTTCTGTCTGCAGCTGGTTGGCAGCAAGAGTAGGCATAACTTGCTGATTTGAGAAAATGTCCATCAGAGCATCACTGATTTATTTAAAAAGTGTTATGCTGAAGTAATTAGATTTTCATTCAGGGTTTTGAGGTGAATATAAGTTTGATACCTATTCAATTGCCTTCAGTTTTAGCATTCTCATCTTGATTGTTTCTGCACAAATGAGTAGGGAAACATCAACTTCAATCCACTTGTTTGGAAATACATGTGTAGATCTTTTGTACATCTTAATTCCCAAGATCAAGCATCATCTGTGCTCAGTCATGTAGTGTGCCAAAAAAAATCTTGCCTTTCAGCATGGGAGCCTGTGAATTGTAGGCCTAACCAGTCTCACAAGCCACTTCCTATCATAAGCGCCAGCAGTCATAGCACCTGCATGACATAACATACAGATCCACTGAAACTAAGCAGGTTTGGGTTAATACAGGGATGGGAGAACTGCAAGGAGAATAATTTGCTGGAAGTGATGTTGATGGAGACAAAAGGAGGCACTAGTCCTGGGTTCTGTGTAGTTCCCAAAGCCCCAGTGCAGTGACGAGGACACTGTACTGAATAAATGGTGTCATCTTTGAGATGTAAAACTAAGGCCCCAATTCTCTGATTATCCTCTAAAATAATTTTCTCTAAATGAGTATGGGTGCTATCTCTATGACCAGGACAAATGGCCCACTCCTAATCCTCCCCATCTTCAAAACATAGCTTTGTCTCTCCTCACCTCTCTGTCTAATGGCTAATGTGTGGTGAGTCTTCTGTTGCAGACTGCCAATGCAATTCTTAAATATTAGACTCAAATGTCAAAGCACTTTGAGTGTCTGGAAAAGCACTATAAAACTTTAAGTAATAACGTAAGTAAGTAAATAAGGTCCTGTTTATGGGCATTCTTTAAAGTATACACCATGGTTGGGGTTAACATGGTACTATTACAATAATGTGGTTACTTCTGCATTTAACAAAATAGTATAAAGCATCACAATCTAAATTCTTGCAGCCACATTAATGTCCTTTGTACGTAAAGTGTGTATGCATGTTCTGTCTAAAATCAATTTTTGCATTATTTGAATTGTGAATATGAGCAACATAAAACGAGAACAGAATAAAAAATAACACTGTAAACGTAACAACTGATAAGACAAAATGTACCTTTAAATCACAGCAGACTTGATTTTTATTCAGAAACAGCTGCATAAGCTCTAACATTTACTGCTTTTTACTATAATGATTTTGAAATTATTTATGTTCCCAAATTCTCTATAACAGGATGGACATTATGTCAAAATTAGCAAATATAGACATTAAAAGTATAATTAGTCTTTCACCTTCCAAAGGTGTTTTCCCACCAAATTAAATGATGTTCGATATAATGTCAGTACACAAGTTTAAACAGAGATTAGTAACAGTAAGTTGAGCGACATGCAAAAAATATATCCTCCACTGTTCTTGGAATGAACCAAAAAGAACATACTATTATACATAAAAAAGAAAAGAACATTTAGGGAAACCTTCACCCATAAGCAGTGATGGGAATAACAGCGTTAAAAATAACGGCGTTACGTAACGACGTCATTTTGTCAGTAACGGGATAAAATAATTAATTACTTTTCCTGTCGTTATAA